>MU183642.1:9540-62155 GCA_016904865.1 Pissodes strobi | reverse complement strand
TAATAATAATAATAATAATAATAATAATAATAATAATAATAATAATAGTAATAATAATAATAATAATAATAATAATAATAATAATATCTATTGATGATGTACATAATGTAAATATTTTCACACGTCAAATATAAAGATAAAACTTAAAAATATACAGTATAAAGTCATGAAAGTTGTTTTTTTTAGTTAAAATATTAATAAAACAAAACACAGTATATTAACAAATAAGAAATAAGTTTGACAAACAATACAACATAAAGCAATAAGACAGCTAAGGCAACCGCCCATACGCCCCCGAACAGTTGCTACTTTATTTCATCGAAATTGTTATTGGAATATTCTTCTAGGTCATAAAAGGTGAGATAATTTTTAATGTTAGACTTAAATAGATGCTAGTCCAAGATTTTAACACACAGTGGCAACTCCAAAATGGTTTATCCCATCCCTGGCCCTGGCAGTCCTATTATAGTTTAAGGAAAAATTATGCTTATTTCTGGTGTTGTAGCTGTGATAGTCACGATTGTATGCATAATCACCCATATTAGCCCTCACACGGAGAAGACGACTCAATGTATACAAGGAAGGAAGAGTTATAATGCCCAAAGAGACAAAACTGGCCCTGCAACAGTCTCTAAACTTGACACCAGTGATGATTCTTATGCAGCGTCTCTGGATTGCAAATATCTTGGAAGCATGTGGTGAATGCTCCCAGCACAGGATAGCAGGCAAGATGAGAGTGAAAATGACCATAGTAATCATTCATAAGTACATCCGGTAAAACAATACTTTTTAAATTGCGAATTATAAAGGTTTTTTTACTAAGGAAACTCGTAAGATAGTCAGCGTGTTTCTCCCATGTAAGCCCAGAATCCAAGTAAATGCCCAAAAACTTCACAGAGACACGCGCCACGCGCCTCCAGAGGCCTCAAGGAAAATTCCAACAGCTGAATCTTTGCCTCATTTATGCGCAACCCATTCGACAAAAACCACTGTTGCACCTCGGACTGCACAATCTTGGTCTGCCGATCAAGGTCAGTCAAACTATCAGACCTCTCAATTGCTGTGGTGTCATCTGCAGACAATACAATCTTCATGCTGGCCAGTGATACACACGATGGAATGTCATTCACATAAAGTAAAAATAAAATTGGACCAAGGACAGAGCCCTGTGGCACCCCATGTACAACTGGCTTCCTACTTGATGTAGCCCCACCATATGTTACATATTGCCATCGATTGGACAGGTACGATTTTATTAGATCAATGCTGTTTTTACTAAAGTTATATTCAAGAAGCTTATCTATCAGTAGTTTTTGAGACACGCAGTCAAAGGCCTTTGTTAAGTCAAATAAGGAGGCCCGAGCATACAGTTTTCCATCAAAACACTCCTGTATGAAAGTCATAAGTTGGCTGATTGCCACAGTTGTTGACATGCTAGAACGGAAGCCAAACTGACACGGGTTAAATAACTGATGAGTTTCAAGGTGATCACACATTTGCTTCTTTAAAGCACTTTCGAAAATTTTACCAAACAGGGGCACAATTGATATATGCGTATAGTTGGAGACATCCTCACAATCTCACTTTTTATATACTGGCACAACACGAGCCACCTTTAGACAATCTGGAAAAATATCTGCTTTAATACACTTACTGATGATTTTTGTTAATGGGTAAGTAATTATGTGTTTTAATGTTTTAGCCCAGATAATTGGGTTATCTGGGGTTTTACTTATTTTGGTATTAAATTCAAAGCAATCTTTGTTAGGACTATTCTTTAGATTTGATATTATGTCCCTAATATTCTTGTAAGTATCTTCATTAAATTGAAATGTGTGTATAGTTGTGTTAAAGTTTGATGAATCAAAATAGCTTAGTGGATCACGATTTGAGTGTGGAAGATTTTTATAATGTTATCAGAGATTTGCGAGAAAAAGTAATTAAACTCGTTTGCCATTAATTTGAGAGAATTTGTTTTTCCGACAGTTGGGTTGCTGTTCGCAATAACATCCCACACAGCTTTATTTTTATTATTTGAACGAGTAATATTCTTTTTTACCTTTTTCTATTAAGACTCTTAGCAAATCGGGTGGAACCAAGACAGGGTTTGAACTGCTCAAGTGGGTCAAGAATTTCAGGGTTTCCCTTGTTGGCTCTATCTCGTCTGTAAAAGAAAGTATTTTATAAGCACTACCAGAATGGCCACTGCTGGCTAACTTGGTCTTTCCAGGAAATGATACGTCACAGGCATCCTTTATTAGGCTGATGAAAGACTCAAAGAGTGCACTGAAGGAAAGTGATTCACTATCAACAAACGACCAGTCAGCAACACTAACCATTTGGTATAAATTAAAAAGGCTAAAGTCTGTAATGGGCCTGTAGACAATCCTAATGTTACTCTTCCTTATAGGTGTCTCCTCCACTAAATATTTAAAAGACATTGCTAAATGATCTGACATACAGGGATCTATGATTTCATAGTTCGTATTTTAACATATATTTGTGAAAATGTTATCCATACATGCCTGATTCCTGGTTGGCTGAAAGACCACTCTAGACAATCCGTAAGACTCAAACAAGTTCGACACCATCCGAGCCTCCAAAGAATTGGTTTGAAAGTGGACATTGAAGTCTCCAGTCAGCACAATTCCCCTACCCAAGTCCATCCTGTCCAAAACTGCGGCTAACCCACTTATTGGGGATCTATAAATTGTTATGATTTGTATGTTATTGCAAAGAACACCCGCAACTTCAAAATGAAGCTCCTCAGACATATTAACAACATCAAAAGGCAGCGGCCGCACTTCAAGCGACTGTTTAACAAAAATTGCTACATCACCGTGACCATGGTTAGCCCTACCAAAGCCAGAGGCAATAACAAAACCATCAATGTGTATGCAATCCAGTTCATCTGGTTTTAGCCAGTGTTCGTTAATACATAAGATATCAAAATGATTATCCTCGAGGAATGATTCCAACAAAAAAGTCTTATTTCTAAGACTCTGGATGTTATACTGAAAAAAATTTAAAAAAGTCAGAGGAGCACAGACCTGCCCATCTGCTCCACTCTTATTTAAAACATTTCGGAGTATTGGTATATTTTCTCTGTTGGAAATTGTTGCTAGTTCTGTTTGATTGACGAGTACTTGATCTGACTGGTTGGAGCTGATTGGTTCGAAAAAATGTGAGTTTTTTAATAGTAATGTTTTTAGGTCAATTATTGGGATTTAACAGGTTCTCCTCCAGAATTTTTCCAGCCATGATTTTAAAAGCTTTGTACTCTCCAAACTTCACTGGTACTGATTCTACAGTGAATTTGTGATCAAGCCCAAAGTTGTTTTTCAGGTAATCCAGTAGATCCGAGTCAGCTATATCTGTAGATATCTTGGACACAAATACCGATGTTTGCGGCGTAGATGCAACTAGTTTATTGTCCGCAGTCTTCTTCCGGCCCACTATTGCAACATTTTTCTTTTGATAATTGCCTGCTGTTTCTTTCTGCTGGATAGGTAGTCGATGAGAAGGTGCCTCAGTTTGATTAGGTTTCAGAAGTTGTTGAAAATTGGCTAGTTCAATAAATTTCAGATTGTGTAACTCATTCTATTGGGACTGGTATTTGGTAGCGAGTGCATCCAGTGCTCTCTTCAGTTCTTCCATCTCGTTTCCCCCAGTAGGTTTTGAAATGGCCCTATTAGGTTGCAGTTTAGCCATATTTCCTATTATGGTCTTAGTTTGGTTATATAGCTTTAAGTTCTGTTCTTCCATTTTTCTGCTGGTCGTTTCAATTTGCTTGTTGAGTGAGATTTTCAGTTCCTCCATTCCTGATTTAATTGCCTTGGTGATGGCAGCTTGCATATCAGTTTCTGCTATTGGTGGTGTGGTAATAGGGACCTTTAGTTTGGATACACAGATTAGGAGATAGGATTAGGTTAGGGTCGTAGATATTTTGTGTGACAACTGTTGACGACTACCTTTTGACAATCCTCATATTTGCTAAGCTCTTCTGGCACTTTATAAAGACCTCTTATAAGGGTTCAAGTCAAAATTGGAATTTTATACATTGACATACAAAAAGACGAATAAACTCAAAAGTTAATAAAAAACAAAATAAGTTTAAAAACACCTCCCTGAGAATCTTTCCCCACTACCGTTGTTCTACAAAGCATTTGATTAACACGTTCGCTGCCGGCTTCAAATTGGTGGCGATCCCCAATAACCGTACGCTGCCTTTTAGGCTTTGATGGTCTGGGAGCTTTACTATCCATAATTCCTTGAGGAAAAATAATTTTCCAAAACCGGCCAAGCAAAAACACGTGTTAGACTATATTAAAACTGCCGCCAACAGCACAAGATTCCCCTTGAAACGCCAGCAGATTACTACCCTGGTAAGCTCGCTTATGCTCATGACCCATAAGTGGGGCCATCGGCCCTTGTTGATAGTAGGGATGACCCAAACGGGTGGTCACCGGCAGCGAACGTGTTAATAACGTTTCGGCCTCCTGAGGGAGAATGTAAGCCGAAGTTTTGTTTTAATTTAATTTAAACTTTTGAGTTAATTTTGTAGTTCCCATATACAGGGTGACTTTTAGAATCAAGTAAACTCCTATACATCTACAGGGTGTTCTAAATTTCTTGCCCAAGACAAATTTATTCCCCACTAACCTTGTGCTGTATTTAATTCAGCCTGCTGCTGACAGACGTTCTGTGGTGGCTGCTGTCAACAATTTCCCTTGGATAGCGGAGAAGGCTTTGGTGAGCCCACCTTCGTTCCCCCCGGACTCACATGATAGCTTTTGGCGTTGTCTGAGAATTCTTTCAAATAGCGAGTAGTCGACTCGATAACGACTTGGCATCCCGTGACATAATTATTGTAAAGACAAATATTGTTATATATTTATATATATTATAAGACATAAATATTGTTATAAAACCTTAAGGCGTAGAAGAAGTCAAAATGACTTTCCGAACGCCTCTGTCGACGGCAACCGCGCACCAAAAGCTCCTGAGTATGGATGAGCTCTTGGTGCTTGAACTGAATCGAGATAGATCAAAGGAACAGAACAGCGGCCGTTGGTTATCGCAGGGAATCCGTTTCTAGATTTCTTTCAATTAATAAATATTCTGGGGAAGGTCAAATCGAGGCGGGGCACCACAGCCGCATGTGTCACATAGTACGCCTTGGCCGCTCACTGGAGCGGCTCCGAAGGCCAATGCGCCGCCCCGGGCGACGCACGTGCGCGCGGACGTCACTATATTTAATCGTTACCGTCAAGCATAACATTAAGTACATCCGAGTCCCATGGGTACCAACATTTTGCTTAATTTAATTTTAGTTTTAATTGGCTTGAAGACAAATTTTTATTTCAACTTTTTTGAAAACAAACTATTGCAACCGTTTTCATTTGTTTCATTTATTATCTATTAGTATTATTATTCCAAAAGGAAAGTAATTGGTAAATATTGTCTATTAATCGACCTTGCATATTCTTTACTGATAATATATACCATATCAAGTATCTTTGAGAAAATGGCAGAATAATTATGTGACCTACAAAATAGGTAATAAATCTGTTAACCACTAAGTTTAAATTTGGCCGCTAAATTTCAACATAATTATTTAATATTCTTCTTGAGCGGAATGAATCCAGGCACCAGGTTTTACAATTTCTATAAAACGTATTTATATATTAAAATCATAAAATACACTCGAATAACTATTTTCTGCAATTTAACATAAAATTTAAATTTAACTTATCAGACGAACTGGTACAAATTCAAATATATTTTCACATTTCTCTTAGGCAATTTAGCGAAGCGAAAACTTGTCCACATGACGAAATATCTGTTTACGGTTAATTCGCCCCACGAGAACCCGATCCCTTCTCGATTTAATACTATTATTATGTGAATCACTAATGGAAATCTCAAGACGCTCAAAAGGGAAACCGAAATGTGAAACTTTTCTATTCGGGAAATGCGGATTCAAGAAAATTTGGCGAAACGGATACGGAGCATCCCGGACACATGTAGTAAGTAAAGAGGCGTAAAAAATATCAAGCCAACTTAAATTGTATCGAATAAGCCGCTTTATCCTTAAAAGCTCTTAACCGAACCTATACCTTGACAAAATAAGGTACAAAAACTTCGCGCTTTCAAATCAGTAACTTATTTTCTATCTATATCTTAAATTGGCCCGATATTGTCATCTTAAAGTGCCTTCCAATCAGACTAACGAAATAAACACACTCCAATTTACGATCCCCGAGGCAATATTTCTTTGATCGGCCTCAGAATGGAATCGACATTTGAAAACAGAAAAGAATAGAGTTATTGTCCGTGTGGCTTATAAATTGGAATCCCTTGCCCAGTGGATTTTTAAGGGTCATAGCCTTTCTGATATTGTGAACAGTTTTTATAGTTTAATAAAGCCTCCGATACGCACGCAATTTTTTGATACTATTTCATAATGCGTGATATTATTCAACCCGAAAAGGCTTTTATTGAACGTTTGATTATTTATCCTCAGGATATTTGAGCAACTTTGACTTTAAATTATTATGAAAATTTGACCATTGTAAAGAGGCATTGCTTAATCAAATGATGACATTATTTGTATCTTCAGAGGCTCCTAGATGATCAATTATATTGCAACATAGTAGTAGTAGTGAGAGGAAAGTGCTTTATTGTCCAAAAAATATTTCACGTATTATTTCTTATTGACAAAGCTTTATAAAATGTATACAAAATATAGAACAAAACGAAATAAAACAAAAAAAGGAAAATAACATACCAGAAAAACATTATAGGGTGGGGAGTTAAAACATTATAAGTGGCAAATATTACCTCTGTAATATATATTATCACAGTGCCTACATCAGCACAGTCAAAATAGTAATAGCTTATTGGGGCCATTTATCTCAATAAAATTTGATAACTCATTAATTTAGAAATACACGTCATAACTTATAAAAATAGAATATAATGAACTTTTTAGTTCTGCTCGAAAAATTCGTCAATAGAATAGAAGGCTCTCTCCAATAAAGAGCATTTCAAAGTTTTGCGAAAGGATTTTAAGTCTTGAAGATTTCTAATCAACAGATTAATGTGATTGTATATCGTGATGCCACTGTAAGTCACGGAATTCCTGAGAAGGCTGGAATGTAGGATGGGCAAAGCAACACCGTCAATTTGACATGTGCAATATACCGGCTGAGAATTTAGAAATTAATACTTATTCTTATGATTAAATAAAGATGAGTGGGTCAAAATAGAGAGCTTTTTAAAAAGGAGTTTACAGGCAGCTCTTGGATTCTTCTGCAGAATGAAGACAGATTGGAACAGCTATCGGGAGCAAGCTCCCCAAAATGACAAGGCATATCTGAGATTTGACTCAACAAGGGCGTAATATACGCCACGCGCAACTTCTCCACCAAGCTCCCGAAAGGCAGCCCGAACAGAAAAACAGCCGGACGCCAATCTTTTATTCAACTTAATGATATGAGAATAGAATTTTAGGTTTTCTTCAATGCACAGTCCTAGAAACTTAGAAGAGTTCACAGCCTGGATGGTGTTGTCACCAAACATAAGGTCATCAACAGGAGAGTTGAAGTCGATGCGGTTAGATTTACACAGTTTCAAGCAGAGACGATTAGCGTCACACCACCGCTTAATCCTTCCGAGATCCAACTCAATATACCGCAGTAGCTGCCCCGGATCCTTGTCGCGCCATAGTACGGTGGTGTCATCTGCAAACAGCGTAAAGCGACCTGCAATTTCAAGCATAGTCAAATCATTCACAGATATTAAAAAAGGGATTGGCCCCAATATAGAACCTTGGGGTACGCCGCATGAAGTACGCTGCCTGCTAAACGACACATCATCTATATGGACAGACTGCTCCCAGCCACACAGTATCTCTCGAACCACCGAAGTTCCCCGCACCGAATCCCATAAGCAAAGAGTTTCCGCAGCAGCGCCTCGTGCCTCAAACACTCAAAGGCTTTTGACAGGTCACAAAACATTCCAGTAGTCGCCATTCGTCCATTTATACCCCGGAAACCTGCTGACAGAAAGTCTAACATTGCATCAGATGTGCTCCTATCAAATCGAAACCCATACTGATTTTCATTAAGAATGTTAGGATTATTTAGAAATTATAAGAGATGATTCCTCACGAGGCCCTCGACGAGCTTGGAGAGAGTAGACAGCAAATAAATCAGCCTATAATTTGAGGGAGTCATCCGATTACCGCCCTTGTAAGGAGGTATTACTTTAGCCAATTTAAATCAACATGGAAAGGAACCATACATGAAAGATAAATTAATAACTTGTGATAAATCAGCAATGGCACTATCAGGTAGACTTTGAAGTGCCCTGACAGATATTCCATCGTCGCGTCAGTCGCTGCCTTTCTGTTTCTCATAGAGTTCATGGTTTTTCTGATTTCACGGGGGCTAGTTGGAGTAAAAACATTTAGCGTATCAGTCATATTCACACGAGATGAAGGTCTTTAGTTAGACCATTGCCAATCTAGCAGTAATAATCGTTTAGAGAGTTGGAGTCGCTATTTATTTGTGAAGATTTGCTTGCTCTATTAGTAATTTCATTGACAATAGTCAATGATTCGCTTTGTTTATTTTTAGAATCAGAAAAACGTTTAAAATTATAAAGTATTTTAGCATTGCGAATGACGATCATGTAGGTTTTCCTGTATAAGGAGTAATAAAACTGAAGCATCATGTTGTCATGATACGCTTCCCTGCGACTTTAAAAATCTCAGACTTGAGGCAGAATTACGTATCCCTCGTGTCAGCCATATTTTGCTACCTTTGCGCTTTGGCTTTAAATGAAGGACAGGAAAAGCGCTATTGACAATGTCTGCCAAAGCACCGTGGAAAGCTCCGAGAGGACCACCCTCTCGAAGAACAGAATACCAGTTGAAATAATCACACAAATCACGAAATTTTTGAAAGTTATGACTACCATAAACTCTGCCAAACCTCTTTCCCTCAAAGGAAGGAAAACAATACATAGAAATTATGGCCAGAATGGCATTATGATCCGAGAGATCGGGGTTAAACACCGACCAGCAGACATTCCCTCCTATGTTTGAAGTGATGTAGTCTATGGTGGTAGGGGATGTTTCGGTCACACGAATCGAACTGCGAACATGTATGTGAATATCAAGGGAGTCAAACAAGTTGGATAGCCTTAAGGTAGACCTGTCATCTTTATTTTTAAAAGCTATGTTTAGGTCACCGGCAAGTATAACCTTATGATTTAAGGGAAATCGAGAAATGAGAAACTCGAGCCTGTGTCCAAATCACTGTTTGGTGAACGGTAGATACACACAATAAAACACTGAAGCTTAACCGAGTGAATATTAGAAAATTCAAAATTTTTCTCAATAAGTAGATTATCAAATTTATCAATCGCCCAGAAGCACACCCTTTCACCAGCGCAACAGTGCCACCATGTTCATGACTTGATGTGGTGAATTTCGAAATGTCAAAATAGCCTGATATATGAAGAGGCTCTTCAGGCTTCAACCAAATCTGATATTCAACTTTAATTTTGGATAAATTAACCTTAATTTCGGAAATTGTGTACTCGTCTTTGGAAAAGAGAAAAAGTTAAGTAAATTGAAAAAAATATAACGAAGTTACTATACTTTTAGGGCAAGGCATGTACGTCAAGTTTCAACTTTCCTATTTTACATGCTATCGACCCCATTCTCTTTCGTAAACTCAGATGCACGCCCATGGATTCCGATTCTATAAATTATTCTTGTAGAAAACGCATGGAACACGGTTTTCGCAGTTTCCGTAATCACCGTGTCATCATTCATAATACTGATAATATGTTGGCATCGCCTGCCTATAGTCACGCGCAGCGAGCTCCCCACCTAACGGGCTGCTCTCGCTGAGCTGACAAAACCATGTCGTCTCGCGCTAAAAAAGCAGAACCTAGGTACCCACTCGGGGTCCTGAACAAGAAGTCGCTCCTCGTTAAACTACCGCCACCACAGCCGAGGTGAGCCGCCAAGCTTTAACTGGACCAAAGCCGCTTCTTGCAGACCGCTACCGACTGTCTTCTATGCTTTCGCTGCTACTATATGCATCTCTCTCTCTCTCCTTCCCAGTTTATCTCTTTCTTCTCTTTACTGCCACAGTTCATGTTTTGGCTCCTTTACGGCCAGTTTCACTTTTACTCTCTCGCTTCTCTTTACTTCCTAGGTTCGTGCTTTGGCTCCATTATGGCTAGTCCTACTTTATCTCTCTCTCTATCTTTTTTCTAAAACTGATATTTTATACTCGTTGCGGCTAGTCTTACCTTTACTCTCTCTATCTCATACCTAACCTACCTATCTGCACGTTGGCATAAAACCGTAGTAGTGGAGTACGACCGGAAAGCTGTGAAGTATTCGCGGATACCATAACCATTCCATCTTTTATCGTTATGTTCTGCCATCATCATTCCATTTTTATCGCTACCATATTGTGAACTACTTAAAAGCATTAATTAAATATCACCCTGTCGTAAGTTTGAACTTGAACTTGACAAATGTTATATAAACATTCACTGTTAATTATAAACAACTCGGTCGACGGGAGCGATTTTAATCCTTAATGATGCAGCCATCAGCATTTTGTAACATATAAATACGCAGGCAAACGCCAAGTTCATCAGGCTTTCGGGTCTCTCAATTCCACTGATTCTAGTTGCGGTACAGCACACAGGCGCGTATACTTCTAGTTGTTCTATCCCACAACACCCATATCTGTGAACACCTATGCACAGGCATAGGGCGATCAGGTCCTTACCAAACCTGGATGGACGTATGCACAGGTATACGGCATCTAGGGGCTACTAAAAGTAAAGGGAGTCGAATTTACGAGTGAAGTATAAGAATTTCCAGTAAAGGGATAGTTTTTGGGAAATTTTAAAAAGTAGTGAAAGTGCCTTAGCAATTTGTGATAAACTTAAACCAGAAAGACTTACCTTATAAATATCAGAACGAATACATAAATAAGACAACCCAGTTCCTCCTAGAAAAACTTTGAACTAAGCCTCCCTCGAAAAGACATGCATTTAATATTAATTGGGTATAGTGTAAACACTTAATTCATCTATAAACTTAAACACGCCTTTATTAGTATACAGTCTAACCGTTGTTAAGTTTGTTTGTAAATAAACTTGTTATTGTTTTTATCGATGCGTCTCCTTTATTATCTCTTCTCAACTTGACTTAGTGCGTTCCTAAATCTGAGCTACTCTCCTACACGCTAAATAAGGCGTAGCGTCACAGTTAAAAAACACAATTCGTGACAATATACTCCATATATAGAAATGATGGTTCCGTTTGTCTACTGTAACAAGCTGTCCGGTACATGTGGGTCATTTTCCACGTTAACCCATAAGTTGGCGCCCGAGAGGTAACTGTTGAAGAACCTCGCTGATGGTTAATATCAACCGACCGATTTAGGAACGCCTAAATGAGCATGCTAGTACTCGAAAAGAAAACAAAACTGGGTTTACTTTTTCCAAAATAAAAATTATTTTCTTTTGAAATTTATTTTACCACAATATCGAGTTCAAAATTTCCTAAATTTAAGTTACGTACTTACTTTATCGTAAGTTTAAGTTAAAAGGTGCAATTTTGGGAACTATGACTCTTCAGTCAACCAAAGTCGTGAAAGCTTAATTGCACGTAGGATTTAACTTAATTTGGGGGAGAAACTGAACTAAAGAAAACAGATTCGGCACCTTTTTTTGGTGCCGAAGTAAAACATTATTTGCCTATACTAATTATATTATTTTTCTTTAAGAACTAATAAAGCCACACTAACACTTTTGTCAATTATTATTAACAAATCAATAAGGAAATGTTTTTATCTACTTTCATTTAGTAATGTGAATTTTACAGTTCTCTAAATCGTTTTGTAAGGGCACCAATTACAGAACTAGTGCTGTAATATATGCCCTTACAGCACTAGTGCTGTGATGAAAAAAAAAACCGGTTTTATTAACATTTTGCTGTTAAATAAAACCACACTTTTTAGAAGAATCATTCATATATTATTAACAATTATAAAATTAATTATCAATTATTAATTAAAATTAATTATTATTAAATTATAACACTTAAGGCTTATTATAAACATTAATAATACACTTTTTACAGTTAGAAATTTGTATACCAGAAGTGGATGTGATGGAGCCCTTAACGTTCGAATTTCCAATCATTAAATCCGTGTCTGACCCCATGATCTTCTTTGCTATTTGTTTCTTACTTTCTAAAGAATTCTCAACGTAGCCTTCTGCCGTAGAAGAGGATTTCCAGTCCTCATGACGCTTTAACATCTGCATATCTGCACCACCATCAACTAGAATGGTGGCTGAGGACCTCCTAAAACAATGTCCAGTGTATCGTTCGGGATTCTTCAATCCAAGTTTTGTTGCAATCTTTTTTGGTACACTTCCAAAACTATTAATTCCGACAGGCTGGGAGGTCCATTTCCCTTTTCCGTAGAATACAAAAAACCGCCTGTGAGTTGCATTAAGAGGACGAAGTTTAGCATATTTTCGAAAAATACTTAAACAGTTGACACCTGTCACATTTCCTTCTGTTATAACAAATTCTCGGATAATTTTGGTTTTCGAGCATGGAATCACAATTTTTATATACAAATCATTGTATTCAATATGATACAACATTAACTTATTTAGTTCTTCGCGCCGACAAGCCCCGAAAATGCCGATTATCATAACAACCTTCATAAGTAAATATGTTTCATCATCTGCAGTACTAAGAAACTTACATACGTCTTCCTTTGTAAAAACTTTGTACTTTTTGGCTTTGTAACCCTCTGAACTTCTTTTCAAAAATGCGATTAGTTGAGAAAATCTGCTTATATCTTGATTTTTCTTGACTGAAATCATTGTTCTCAACATTGAGTAGTGAGTCCATAGTGTAGATGGTTTCTGGGAGCGTTACTTTTCGGAAAAATAACCCAAAAGGATTTTCTCAGACACCTCCTTTATTTTGTTAGCTTTTCACCAATCTTCAAACCTCTGGTACTCCAACTCATACCGCGCCTTGGATTTTGTCGGAACTAAACTTGAGATCGCTTCGTTTGTCGCTGCTTCTATATCAGAGGGTAAACTTCCATCAGAATCGCTGGTCAATATTTACTTTGCGCACTTATTGGCTACCACAAAAATAATAATACTGACATATTCTACGTTACTTCTCTTACCATCTCCCACACATTAAATGCTGCGCAAATGTTTCTACTTATCAGAAAAAAATAACAAAGTTTACAAAATGCAGTTATGTTAAACCATCCGACATGTTCCAAACTTATACTATCTCGCTCTCGCACACTCATTATTTCACCTTCTCTTTTTTAACACAACGCAACGGTCCAAACGGATCTGAAAAACGCAAGCAAAAAGCAAGGCAGGCGTAATAGCGATACAAGAATAAGTAATTTTACCAGCTTCTTTTCTTAAAAACCAAAAATATAACTGTTTTCTTTTGCATTTTAAAATGATAACATTTCTGGCACGTCAACATGACACTATTTCAACTTTCAGCATTTCGATTTCTTAAATTATGTGATCTAGCATCTAGTTAGCTTAGCACGGCTCAGCCAGCTGTCATTCTACGAATAGGTGTTGCCAAGTGTAATTTCTGTTCGGTTCTAAAATATGGTATCTTGTTGGATACATTCAACCAACACTTTATACATGGTGATTCAGAAGTACTTTGTATTGATTAAAATAATAAATAATAATAATAATAATTCGCTATTTTGAGTTACGCAAGACGCTCGCTATTTAACGACCAAAAGAGAGAGAGACAAATGCGCCCTTGTTTGTTATATTTGGATTAGTTAAGAAAGTACCACGCGTAGCGCGCTCGTTTTGTTAATTTGGGATAATTATGGTTTTGTGTTAGGCGAGGTTGGTCAAGCGCATAGCGCGCTCGTCTCAATGCTCTTGTTTGGTTAATTAAAGTTACTTTCGATTATTTTTGCTTAATCTGGGATACCGAAGACAAGCCCGCGTAGTGCGCTTGTCTCTTCTTTATTAATTAGGGATAGTCTGGGGTGGTTTTGCTTAATTTAAGTTAAGAAAGAGACAAGCGCGCTACGCGCGCTTGTCTCTTTATTTTGCCAAATTAGGGTTAGTCTGGGTTAGTTTTGATTAGTTTGCGTTAGTTTGGGTTAGTTTTGGTTAGTTTGGGTTAGTTTGGGTTAGTTTTGGTTAGTTTGGGTTCGTTTGGGTTGGTTTTGCTTAGCCTGGGTTAGTGAAGAGATAAGCGCGCGTAGCGCGCTGGCCTCTTTGCATTGCTTAATTAGGGTTAGTCTGGGTTAGTTTGGGTTGGTTTTGCTTAGCTTGGGTTAGTTTTTTACTTTGCTTAATTAGGGTTAGTCTGGGTTAGTTTTGGTTAGTTTGGGTTAGTTTTGGTTAGTTTCGGTTGGTTTTGCTTCGTTCGGGTAATAACTGGTTAATTAGGGTTAGTCTGGGTTAGTTTTTGTTAGTCTGGGTTAGTTTGGGTTAGTTTGGGTTAGTTTTGGTTTTGCTTAGTATGAGTTGGTGAAAACACAAGCGCGCGTAGCACGCTTGTCTCTTTACTTTGCTTAATTAGGGTTAGTCTGGGTTAGTTTTGGTTAGATTCAATTAGTTTGGGTTGGTTTTGCTTAGTTTGGGTAATGAAGACACAGTGAGATCATTGGGGGCGAAGGAAAAATTATAGAAATTGACGAGGCGAAAATTGAGAAAAGAAAATATAATCGGGGACTATACAAAGCGATTCCACGTTTTTTGGAAAAATGCAGCGGCGCTTTACCCATTAGTGCTTCATCCATTTCCATGTAAGTAATTTCAATAATTGATATTCCATGCACCTGCCCTGGGACATTTACCTACTTGAAAATCAAGAATGTTAGTCAAGTGTGACAACATTGCAAGAAAATTTTCATCATTAACGTCAAATTGGGAGAGTTCGCGTTTAAATGTCTTCCTAAATGGCCTCATTTATGATTTTGATTTTTCAATTTTTGGCGTCAAAAGTGTTTTGCGCAATATGTAACGTGTCACAAAACACTTCTAATACTGTCTTCTACACGTCACATAAAATTTTTTTGCAAAATTCGAAAAGTGCTCAAAGTAAATATTTACCGAATCGCTCATTTTGAAAATCGCTTTTTATATTGTTGGATTTGTTTGACAAAGTTTCGACAGTAACCATGCGAAACAGTAACCATGCGAAAGGTAATATAAAAAACTTGATTAGTAAACTTAATAGCAGGCGCATTTTTATTTTTAAAATTGCCTAGATAAATTTTTGTACAATATTCTTGTTGTAAATTCATATTACAACACTAATATTGTAAATAACTCTTCCAATAATTTTTTTCCCGAAAACTTTTTCTCTAAAACTATTGTTTTTTGAACAATTATCCTCTCGAACAAAGGTGTTTCAGACAACTGTTGTCAGATAAAAGTTTCTCAACTGATATTTTTTCGAACCATATTTGAAGACCATCTAGTGTTCCCTAAGCCGTAAACTGTAGTATAAATGTGTCACTCAAAATCTTCAAATATCTAACTACTCATCACATATAACGCACCCCCCCTTTACGGTGCTTCCAATTCTGACCTTTTTTTAGATATCTATACACCAAATTTATAACTGTTATCACGCTGTAACATTTCACACCGAAAAGGAATAGATTCTTGCCGATAAAGCAAGGTGAGGTACAATCAAATTTATCACAGTCTCCTCTATACTGTTCTCAATTAGTCCCTTTTCCCTCAAATCCTTATCCGAAAAATATTTCTCGAGAAATAAAGTAAAAACGTCTTCCTTTCAGCAGACTGAATTATTTCCTATCTATATCCTAAATTGGCCCTCTATTGTCGTCTTAAACTGCCTTCCAATAAGACTAACGAAATAAATACACACCAATTTACGATTCTAGGGGCAATATTTCTTTGCACGGCTTAGAGGGCAACTGACATCCGAAAACAAGAAAAAATAAGGCCTTATTTGTATTTTCTAGAATACAGGCGTGTTTTAGGCAAAAATAAAGTAATTTTTATTAAAACGCAAAGTCTGCATACGATGACTGTAATCAGCCAGAAATTAGCAAATTGCTATTTTTAACCAGTGATATCGTACTATTTTAAAGTATTTATACGAACCTTTCTTCTTTACATTAAATTTGTATTGCCACCTCTAAATACTCAATATAGTAGATATAGTACAAATAGCCAGTGACGAGCCTTAGTTTCAGAAATAGACAAATGTCTCTCGGTGAAGATCTTTCAATATTTACATGTTGGGGAAAAAGTGCCAATTTGTTATAGTTTAATTTCACTGTAACCAGTTTTTGTTAATTGTAATTTAATTTACCAAAACAGACTTTATAAAATAATCTGAAGGTTCAGAACGTGCTAATAATATTTATTTCCAAGTAATGGAGCTGCGCTAGGGTACAAAATAAAAAATTTAAGGTTTCAACTAACAGTAGGTTTTTTATTCTCCCTTTGTCAAAGTTTAGATTGAAAATAAAATTAGGATGAAATAGTATTGGTGATTTCTCTACAGTGGCTCACTACCTCGGAGTTCTTCCGTTCTTCCTGGAAGTTGATGCCGAACATGTCTGAGGTCCTGAAATTTGTCGTTTGACTTCACTGGAAGATGTCCTGGTTGTGTAGCTGGAAGTTATGCCAGGGGCATCAAAACATGAAATAAAACAGTTCAAGGCATTTTAACAAATTCGCCAGGAATGACAACTATTCTGTCATTATTTGGTGAACAACGTAACTTAATTTACTTTAGATTGTTGAAAGAGTAATTAATAAGCAAAAAGAGCAGAATCAACTCAAATTCTATTGCGCTGAAAAATAATAAAACAGCAGTATAGTAAAGCTATTTAAAATCAATTATAATATCCCGCCGCCAAATTGTGCAGAACTTCTGTTCAAAATTTGTTTTTGGCTGGATACATTTTACGAAAAATGATGTATAAATAAGACAGACAAAAGTTAGTTTTCAATTTTTAAAAGTGAAATAAATAGACAAAGATCATCTAATTGATCAAAAAGAATTAATTGGGTCGGATATATTTTAGTTAATCTAAAAATCAATATGAGACAAAAATAAGTATAAATTCAGCATAAAAATACAAAAACAAATACTAAACCTAAGGCCTAGTTTCTCTCAGGCAGAAAAAAGGTAATCCAAATACGTGTAGGTTTAAGAATAATCAATTAAGATGACCTCTGATAAGATCAGATAATACAAACCATAGATAGCGATAATGGCAGACGTTATATCGAGCACTTCAAAATTGCTTTCTTAACCAAAATTTAAATACACCTTATATGCAAAGACAGTTGGTTCATTTAGTTTGTTTTTTTTTATGGCAGTGCACACACACTACAGGTAGACCCTATGACGAGCGGTGTGTGTGCGAAGATGTTGATTGACACGACTCTTGAATATTTGTAAGTTGTAATTAGTGGGAAACAGATGTCCTGGGAGTGAGTTCCACAGTGATGCAGTGCGCCAGACAAAGGAGTTCTTGTAAAGCGATGTTCTGGGTGTTTCCAGTTGTACGACGAACTGGTGCGCTCTTGCCGTCTGTCGTGCCTGTCTGACAGGAGCTGCCAGGGGCGGGATGAGGTGGGCCAAATCCTGGGAACATCTGCCGTGAAAGTATCTGTAAAACAGAGATATCTCGGCTACATATCTGCGGTGTTCCAGACTATCTAGATTCCGGGTCAACTCCGGGTCGCCGACGAGACGCACAGCTCTCTTCTGAATGGAATCCAGCAGCTTTAGGGTGTGCTTTGGTGCGGCATCCCAGATATGTGAGCAATATTCTAAGCACGGTCTTATTTGCGCTTTGTAGAGCAACTGCTGCGGTGTATAGAGTTTTTTGTTGCGAAATAGCGCACCAAGCTTCTGGGAGGCTGATTTTGCGATGTTAGCAACGTGGTCATGCCAGGACATATTGCTGTTGACCGAGACACCCAGCAGTCCGATTGACGAGGATGAAGGAATAGTCGATCCTGCCATAACGATGTAAGGGCCCGCTGTATTGGCCCTCTTGGTAAACGTTGCTGCTTGGGTCTTTGCTGCATTGAACTGGACCAAATTTCGGTCGCCCCAAGTTTTAACTCTCTCCAGGTCTTGATTTATTACCGTAATCTGCTCCTGTCTGCGGTGATGAGTCTCAGTCGCTGGCAAGGGTTTTTCCGATCTAAAGTGGGAGACAAGGGTACTGTCATCTGCAAAACTGTAAACAGGATTATTTGTTTCGGTCAGCAGGTCATTAATATAGATGAGGAACAGAGTTGGTGAAAGTATTGCGCCCTGAGGCACGCCCGCGTTGGTGGTGAATGTGTCCGAGATGTGTCCATCGACTGCAACGTGCAGAGATCGGCTCTTAAGGAAACTGGCAAGCCAGCTGCAGAGAGAGGCCGGCAGTCCGAAGGACGGTAGTTTGTTGAGCAGTCCGTCATGCCAAACTCTGTCGAATGCCTTTGAAATGTCCAACGCAATCGCTCGAGACTCTCCATAGTTCTCCATTGCCCTACTCCATATATGAGTCACATAGGCCAATATATCTCCTGTCGAACTCTCTTTGCGAAAGCCGTATTGATTATCGCTGATTATTTTGTTGTTCTCGAGATACTTGAGTAGTTGCTGATTGACTACAGGTTCCATAACTGTGGAGATTATTGGAAGCAAGGCAATTGGACGATAGTTTGAGGGCATGGTTTTCTTGCCTTTTTTTGGAACAGGTTGCACTCGAGCGACTTTCCAAGAAGATGGGTAAATCCCTTTTCTATAAGACAGAAAAAAAAGCCTGGAAAAAACGGGTGTTAGTTCGTTGGCGCAGTTCTTTAACACGATGGCAGGTACTCCGTCCGGTCCTTATGCCTTTTGCGTATCTAGTTCTTTAAGGATTTTGCGAATATCACGGTGAGAAAACTTGACTTCTGCCATGATAGTGTTAATGTTCGGTATGGTGGGGAGAGTCTTGCCTTGGGGGACGTCTAAGGTAGAGTGCGATGAAAACATTTTGGCGAGCATGTTTGCTTTTTCCTTGGCTGTATTCGCCGTGATGCCACGTTCGTCCGTCAAAGGTGGGAGAGATGTTTTTGTAAAGTTGTTACTTACTGCCTTTGCTACCGACCAGAAATTCCAGGAACCACTGGGGCATTGCAAAAGTTTATTCCTGATCCTTTGATTGTGTTTGTCCTTAGTTTCGTCGATCACACGCTTGCACTCTTTTCTCGCTTCGATAAAATAGTCGCGATTTTCGGCGGTCTGATTTTGCTGCCAGTACTTGTAGGCTTGCTTAATTATAAGAACAATTTAATAACAGTTCCTCTTTTGTAGAAATAAGGTCCTTTTGCCTCCTTAATGAGGCATCAAGCTTCAAATATCGATCATTCCCTTTACCCGACAGACAAAATATGCTCCAAGGCTCCAAAAAACATGTATATATATCCAAAAACAATAGATAGCCGATATGATAAAAATAGTCATATGCCTGATAGGCAAACTATATACCATCGATACATGAAATATTGATATATGCAAAAGACAACAGGTAAACGATATAATAGGCAATCTTTGCTTATTTAATGCCTCAGCCATCCATTCACATGTAATGATTCACGAGATAAGATAAGATAAAGATCACTAAGATTAGGTGAAAACCCATGCAAAAATGCGCGGTTCGAATTTAAGCGAAATTTTGTCGTAATGCCATGTGTAAATCGTTAAATCAATTGAATTAACCTCCCCCACACAATATTATACGTTTAAATAAATAACATATAAAACATAAATTAGAAAAAAATTGTGGTACCTTCTCAAAACATCCCTCGCTGTCACGTCATAAATCAAAATAAAACGCAATTTGCTACCCTTCTTAATTTGCAGATCAAAGTGGAGTTTCTCAAAAAAATGTATGCAGGCAAATCACGTAATTCCACTTTCCATCACAACAGGGTGTTCAGTATCAGTATCAGAAGGGGTGGGCCCTAGCGGGCTTTGCACTTAGGTCACCAATTGGGCGCGTTGTGCCCCTAGCCCACATTAAAGAACCTCCAGGATGCCTCCTCTCTCCTCTAGTGGATAGTACCTCCAGCGTTGAATTTCTAGGTCTCAGTATTGATTCAAACTTAAAGTTTAATTGCCATATTTCGCAGCTTACAAGGAAACTTTCGTCTGGCGCATTATGGCATAATTTCTTGTTAAGTTATTAATTACCTTCTTTTAAGATTGCCATAAGGCGAACGGCAGCTGTCCATCAGAGAGCACGGGGTGAGTTCGTCGAAGGTTTAGCTTGATAATATTAAATGAAATATCTTGGACGCCACTAATTTTTTATCTAGATGTTAAATTGGGAAGAAAATCAGAAACCAATAGCTTTGACAGATACTGACACACATTTGATTCTCCTAATAACCATTTATTAAACAAATATTAATAATTCAATTCACTATACTATTAAAATGCCTATTTTGTTTTTTGTAAATCATTAAATAAAAGCTGAGTGACTGTTTAACTTATCGACTCTACCTTCATCATCAAATGTTTACGCTTTGGTTTGTCAACAAGATCCACTCTTGGACAATAGAACACAACTTTTAATCAATAAGAAAATGAAAAATGTAATTAAAAATACCATTGAAAAATACCCCACCCTTTGTAATTTGAAAGATTTAACCTATCGAGACCTTGATTTCAATTTGAGAATGTCCTCAGCACGTTCAACATGAAAGAGGATCGAGTAAAGAAATGATATTAGAATAAAAGTCAATTATAAAATTAGATTTAATACAGAGTACCGAACATTCTCTAATTGTCAATCGTAATCTCAACAACAGAAATTTTATTCTCCCACATTGCAATATACAAATATACAATTTGGTTATAGCATTCTAGCTAAGATGTAATTAATTAGTTATGTGAAGGTTAAAAGCCAATTCAAAGATTAAATTCGTCTTAAAATACTTATATCTAATGAAAATTCATGAATTTTCCCCCTTATTTTAGACTAAGAATAAATTGATATCAAATTTAGATTATATTATAATTAAAATATACTGGCCGTGATGTGTATCTCCTATATGGATCCCCAGATCTCTAGTGTACAGGACTACACATTCCTCACGCCGAGTGATAAGCTCCTATATGGATCCCCAGATCTCTAGTGTACAGGACTACACATTCCTCACGCCGAGTGATAAGCCAGACGGGATCATTCCCAGGTCGTGTGACTACAAGATAACATCTCCAATTCGAATCAGAGCATCAGTGATCAGTGATACCAGGAACTTAGTGATGAGGAATTCTCCAAAATGTTCAGGAATTAACTTACGTTAATCATGACCTAAATGGCATTCAACAAACTAGATCATCTAGGCGAAAGATGGAACCAACTGCAATAACAGAATTCCAAAATCAGATATGAAAAACATGTGACTGAAAAGTTTACTTACAGCAGGCATTTGCAAATCCGGCGTCATCGGATAAATTACCACGAACAAAGTCACCAGGACTACATTATCAACCCTAATTAGGTTGGCGAGCCATCACAAATTGATATTTACTCAAATCCCTTCTACAAGGCGAAGGATATATATCCTTAATCAATTTGGCCTCTGTCACAGGTCTGACCCTTCCGGTCGTCGTGCCGTGCAGAAGTGTCAAGTCAGTCGCAGATGAAGAAAAACCAATATCCTCTGACAATCCGTCAAAATACAAAAGTACGTTCAGAATCTTGATTCACTGAAGCTGGACTCCGATTTACTCCGAGCTCCACGCGTTCTGTAGGGTAAAGTAGATAGTTGTTGGCCACTTAAGGACACTATTGGCTTTCTTTCTAGTTAGCCTAACAATTATGAAAACAAAAAGTACATATTTTGTGTTCATCATATTAAAAAATGTATCTTTATTTTAATGCAGTAATAAATTTATTTTTTTACCAACCGTATAAAATAAAAATTAATTTTGTTTGAAAATATAACGTTTTTCATAGTTATTGGCCGGGCGATCATAGTTATTGGCCTAGCCAAAATTACAGTAGTTGGCCACTTCTATAGTGTTTTAGTTCCAATGTCTTAAAATATACCCAAATGCCTACCCAGTAACAAAACATCAAATTCATATGCTTGGTTATTTTTAGTAATAAAGCACCAAAAATAATAAAACATTTATTCTTCAAAATACATAAAATTAAAAGTTTAGCCATCCACAAATTATTGGGAACTCTTGGCCTTCCTACAGACCGAGCACAAAAACAAGTTGTCCATCAGTTTTTCTTCAAAGTGTTTTTCGATGCATTTAATATGATAGGTTCGCAAACAGAACGCACATTTAACGCCAATCAATAAGAGGTTTATATCCATTGTACACGAGTAACAAAGTCCCTTATTAAGTGTTGGGTTACGAAAATTATTTTCACAAATATGTGGTTGGCTTGGTCCTGGGCTTAGCAAAATGTTGGAAAGTACCTTTATTTTTGAACCACTACTTTCATCTTCAGTACAAAACAAATTTTTCTTAACATTGTCGATTTTCAGAACACCGTTTTTGATTTCCTTCTGTTCGATTTTTTTTTGCATTTCATCACTAATTTCTGCTATAACCATCTCTTTGTTATTATTACCATCATCAATAATTGTTCGTTTTTTCATGCTTAAACACCTTTTCTTGTTTACATTTTGTGTTTTCTCGCCTCTTATTTGTTTTTTCTTTAGTCTCTGAGCTTTTCTTTCTTCCTTAAGCCGTTCTTCTTTTATCTTTTTTTCGATTTTCTGCTGTTGATCTCGTTTCCTAGAGCTTGAAGTCAGTACAAAAGAAACTTTTTCACTTTTTCGATTTCCTTTTCTTTCTGGGGTTTTTGGGTGAACGAAGTATTGATCTATAGATGTATTAGATCTTAGCGGAGACGATACATTAATGTTGTCGTCAAATAAATTATTAACCTCCACCGTGTCTACAATCGGTAATTTATCAAGGCTGTCTTTAAAAATTATTGGTATATCTTCTATATTAAATGTTTGAATGTTATCTTTATCTAAACTCATTGGTACGTCGTTAACCTGAAACTCATTTAATACAGTAGCCTCATTTTGTTGAAAGTATTTATGAACTTCTACCTCAACAAGCATATCACTGGTTAACTTTCTTCCAACAGGAACAATGCTGGGCTCATCTATAAGTTCTTCAAAACTGTCAAAGTTTTTATTAATTGTGTCACTATTATTTTCGTAAAAAAGTTTTGCATCGTTGATAACAGTATTCTTCATGGCATCTTTTGCATCAGACTTTGACTCAAAGCTCTGTAAGATCATCAATAACATCTTTTCACTTTCACTAATTGCTGTCAGAGAAGAACGTCGTAGGTAATCGATTTTTTCCTGAGAAACAATTGCTTTAAATTCTCTAAAGGTTATTGTTCCTTCTTCGCTGGTTTCATCGCCCTTTTCTACTTCTCCTTTTATTTTTCCTAAACACTTGGTGTAATCAATCGAATCAGCAGACCACGGAAATAAACCACAGGCCTTAAAACCGTTTATGATGATATTAGGTTTTAAGTGTTTTTTTATGACTTCTGCTAAAATTGGAGCAAATTTTTCTTTTCTGACTATTTCTAATGGATTTTCTCTCCTAAATTTTAAAACCTCTGCTTTCCCACCATTTTTGAGCGGCTTGAAAACAGCAACGTCGGCCGGTTGTAGAATCCTTGTCGCATTTGGGTAGAGGGCAATTAAAATAATGCCTAATTCTGAGCAAAGTTCACTTAACTCATAGGTCATATGTGTCTTGTGTCCATCAACAAAATAAATAACTGGAAATATTGTACCTATTCTTTTTAAATGACGGAAAAATATATTACCCACGTACTCGTAAAATAGCTTGTTGGTCATCCAACCATTTTCACTGGTCCCTATACCCCAGGAATCCGGTACTGATTGAGTTATTGAAGCAGGCATCCTCTGGTATGGGTATATAACCATGGGAGGTATGCTTTCGCCATTAGCACTGAAAGTGAACATGACAGTTAAATTGACTTTGGGATGGTGCTGGATTTCGTATACGTTTCTGGTCCCCTTTGGGGCTAAAACTTTTTTATTTTGAGGACATAGGTAAAAACACGTTTCATCCCCATTAAAAACACGACTGGGGTCACTAAGGATATCAAAATAATATTTATCTCTCAGATAATGTTCAATGTCAACAAACCATCTTCGAATATTGGTTTCTGAAACAACAGAGCTTGCAGCGGTTACTCCTTCTGCTGTTCTTAAAGATATAGCTGGATGTCGCTTTAAAAAAGCTCTTTGCCAACCGACACCAGGCTTGTTTTCTTTAAATGGGTTTTTCCTCGGGTTGTCATCTAAAAATTTCTTTACGCACATTTGAACATCTTCCAGTCTAAGAGGAAATCCTTTTTTATGTAAATCAGTTATCCATTGTTCTATAAGTTTCTCTTCATTCGTAGTTAAAACTGGATTTGGGCCACGAGTCGTTTTTTCAGAAAATTTGGTACTAAGCCTAAACTGTATAGTAGTCCTAGGAACTCCAAACCTGAGAGATGCATTTCTCTGACTCAAGCCTGAGCTAACTGCTTGAATAGCATTTTGTACCTTTTCTTCAGTGTAGGTTTTTGCGTTGGGCATCTTAGTAGATATAACTGAAAAAAAATAACAACCAACTTAGGTAAGTATACATATAAGTAGTTACCTTGATAAAATATGCAATTTTTAATTAACGAGGACATTAAACAACTACTCTCTATCGTAAAAGCTAGGAAAACATTTTCCCATAAGCAACATTTACATTCCGCATCCTCATAGCAACTAGTTATGTTTCTAGGAAGTGTGAAAATTATCGTTTTTGCGCACACGATTACAGCTGGCCGAACGACACGAAGCGGCGCGGCGGCATTCGAATAGCAATAGAGTACTGAAAAAATACACTCCTTTAAGGTTTGATTTAACGTAACTCAAAAAATCGTTCGGAAAAATTACTGTTCCGCACTAGTGCTACTGCGCACTAGCTACTTTTCGCACGATAAATAGTACTTTTCGCACGCTCGTAGGAAGATGTAACAAGTGCGGAAAGTATCATTTTTTTTTCGCACAAGATTGCCGTTATACCAACCGCGCAAAGCGGAGTGCGAAAAAATAACTTTCCACCAGTGCTACAAACAATATTTTTGCTACACACAGCCTACCAACGTGCGAAACATTCACTTTTCCCCACTCATTTTCGTGCCGAAGAGAGCGCTTCCCGCACTAGTGAGGGAAAGTAATATCTATTGTTCATAACACTTGCGGAAAGTACTTTTTCTGCACTCGATGGCTATCCGAACTCCGCTTGGTGACGTTAGTCTAACTACAATCGCCTGCGGAAAATTATACTTTCCGGACTTGTTAGAAACATAAATATTTCAGTGTTATAATAGGTTAATAGGTAGCGCATTCCCGACAGGTGAAATAAAAAAAAAAACACTTTGAAAGATATTAAGATTCCTTGCGGCCAACTACTGCATACATAGGTTACATACAAGTTTGAGTATTACACAGTTGTTGGCCATGGTGGCCAACAACTGTTTTATGCTAATTTTATAACACAGTAATTGGCCATCCATAAATTGGCGGGAAAATGATAGCATAACAATTAACAAAAGCCTAATTAAGTCAACTCACCTTATATTTACAGACGGAATCAATTGTTGCACGGATATTTTAACTTAAAATGAGTTTATAAGCACTTGTATTAAGACAGTCCTTATCGAATATGACTAATCTTAGCTTAATTTGCAGCACGAAACAAACACTTGTACACACAAAACGCCATACTTTTAAAACGTACCAACCTAAAAATGAAAAAATTGCCAATGTTATAGAGGGATGTTGCCACTTCTTAACCGTAAAATCGTGAACTTAAAATTTTTATGGAGATTTTTATTATTAAAAAATATATTTATAGTGGCCAACTACTATCGACTGGCCAACAACTGTGTAGTTTACCCTACCATGATACTCATGAGAAATCGCCTCAAGCTTTCCGAAGACAAGTCCGGCCACACTTTAAGAAAAGAAGACGAGCACCTGTCACGTCACATCCCAGCTGACCACTGATAAAAATGAAAACAACAAGCGATTTGCCGGTCATTTATCACTTGATTCAAATAAGCAATTAAATAATAATTCCATGTAGGAAATTAAAGATAGAAGAGTTATCCATCACGATAATGCAGGTATGTATACAATAATAAAATATCTTAAGTTAACAAATATACAAGCATTCTCAAACTAATTACATGTTTACGTTTTGTCAATTAACAATTCGTTGATTTTTAGGCCCTGTATATTATTAAAACTAATCATATTACAATGCAATCGATGATATATGCGAGCAAGAGATATGGATTACTTGCTATACTATAACATTAGAATTAACACACGAAGGATGCCTCGACTGAATGAAGTAAGATATTATTAATTTGAGTAGCAACCATTGTGCAGTCAATCTATGCTAATAGGTGTCACAGGTATACTCCTAACTTGTGACTATGCACCTAAAACAAACTTTTAATTGACATGTTCAATTTTAGCATATACTGGACTCGATTACATCAAGATGAGAATACCGTCTTGGACATTACCGAAGAAATGACTCCAACATGTTTCACAAAGTAATGGGATTCAGTTTAAATGTAATCAAATTAATAAATTATGAATCATTCATAGATCTGTGTATCCCTTAACCTTCACTAAAATTATAAGAAAATAAATAGCATTATTCTAAACATAGAGGTGAGTAATCACATGCTATAGCATACTGCGTGCGAATCACTTCCTTGGAGCTGGGCAGACAAGTAGCCAGACCTACATACTTTGCGCTGGTGGAATCACACCTTCGGTACGGTTTACCGTTTTTGGTAGCATGCACAAAGTGTTTGTTTCAGCAGGTTTTTGTTATGCACAGAAGAGCACTTCGCTTTCTGTGCCAAGTCTCTCCAAGAACCAGTTGCAGACCACTTTTTATGCAAAACAGTATACTGACGCTCCCTTAAGGCGGGGTATTTCGTAAGTAGATGGTATGGGGTCTTATCGTCCTCCATGCATCTACACTCCCCCTCCTCTGCAATTCTCAGCAGAGTCAGGTGCCGACTAAGCCTACAATGCCCTGTGTATAACCGTACCAGGGCCCTGCACTCCTTCCTAGTTAGGCACATCCGCCCGACCCTACATCCAGGCCTTCAAAGCTCTCGCGAATATTCATTCATTCAATAAAGCTTTATTAACAAAGCAAAGTCTTATGCTAAGATCTCGAAGATATAGGCAAAAGCAATTCATTTGAAAATTTTACAGTAAAGATACCTACTTCTATAAAATAAAAGTTACTTAACTATATCAGGTACATGGTTTCAAAAGAATGTTGCGAAATTCAACCCTAAACTATTAATAATTGGACAACAGCTACAGACGTGTGAATACTAGATGAGTATAAAATAATTAAAAGAAAAAACAAAAATAATAAAATTTTGTATAAAACAGATGGGATGGGGTTAAAAAATAAGCACATAAAATGAACAAACAAAATAAAAGGAACCGAAATATTCCAAAGTAACATTTGGTCTTGATAATGCTGAAAGTTCGCCTAAAATCGGTGATTCAAGTACTCGTCCACGGTATAGAAACTACACTCAGCCAATAGATCACGACTTTTAACTCTAAACCTTTTCAAATTAGGTTCAAGTTTTATGTCTTGTGGCAAATGATTATAAAATTTAATCCCACTGTATATAAAGGAACGATAGACCATAGCAAAATGTGGTATTGGAAGTCTGATATTGTTACCTTGATGAGTCAGATGAATGTCTTGATTGGGAGAGGACCTCGACAAGTGTTTTCTTATCAAGCATACAGTTTCAAGAACATATAGACAAAGGAGCGTCAGTATACTGTTTTTGCATAAAAAGTGGTCTGCAACTGGTTCTTGGAGGGACTTGGCACAGAAAGCGAAGTGCTCTTCTGTGCATAACAAAAACCTGCTGAAACAAACACTTTGTGCATGCTACCAAAAACGGTGAGCCGTACCGAAGGTGTGATTCCACCAGCGCAAAGTATGTAGATCTGGCTATTTGTCTGCCCAGCTCCAAGGAAGTGATTCGCACGCAGTATGCGCCAGATGAAAGTTTCCTTGTAAGTTGCGAAATATGGCAATCAAACTTTAAGTTTGAATCAATACTGAGACCTAGAAATTCAACGCTGGAGGTACTATCCACTACATAGTGTCCAATGACAATCTCTTGAAGTGTAAGATTTTTAAACGTAACAATGTGGGTCTTGGAGATATTGAAACATAAACGATTAGCATTACACCATGGCCCTTCGACAGGTCAGAATTAATTCGGGAGTTGAGCCTACAAACATCAGTGTTCCTCCACAAGACTGTGCAGTCATCTGCAACAATAGTGAAAGAGCCCGTAATGTCGAGTCGCATCAGATCATTGATGTGTAGCAGGAATAGGATGGGTCCCAAAACTCACCCCTGGGGCATTCCGCAAATTATAGGTCTCGCACTAGATAAATACCCCCCAACAGAAACAGACTGAGTACGACCCGACGGGTAGGATTTGATCCACTTCCGTGCCACCCCCCCCCCCCCCCCCAAAGCTGCAGACAGAAAGCTTCCTCAGCAGTATTTCATGACTTACGCAGTCGAATGTTTTCGACAAGTCACAAAACACTGCTGCAGATGTCTCACCCCTGTTTAGACCAGCCAACAGTTCCTGGAGGAAAAAGAAAATCGCATCCAATTTTTTTTTAGATTGATATCCAATTTGTTTAATGTTAATAGTGAGATTGGCCGCTAAGAAATTGACCATCCGTTTTTTAATGAGCTGTTCTATTACTTTAGAGAGGGTAGACAGACAGGTGAAACTGGACAAAAGGCTACGAATGCTTCATGAGGAAGTTCCTGGAGAACAGGAGACAGCCCATCTTCACCTGAAGAGGATTTGTTTTTGATGACAGAGCGAATGCTTTTTATCTCCTGTGGGTCTGCTGGAGATAGAAAGAAAGAGTTCGACACACGCAAATTGGACAGATATGACAAAGAATCGACTGGCGTGTTAATATCTTTGGTAAGATTTGAGGCAACAGAGGAGTAGAACTCATTTAAATCATTTAGATGCAGTTTAGATTCTTGATGTTTCTGTCTTAAGCGACCAGCGAGCTCATTCACGATCCTCCAAGTTTCACGGCGTTTACTCCTTGCGTTATTCAACCTGGAGGAGTAAAATAATCTTTTTGATCCACCTAAGATACTTTTGTAAATTTTCCGGTATGCATAATAAAGTTGTGCCAGGAATTAAGACACCGTAAGTTATACCATTTGTAATCCACCGTTTCTTAGTTTTGGGTTTGATAGTACGAAAAGAGAAAGACATATTAAACGCTTGTCATATTTTTTTATAGAAGAGAGTAAGGGTGTTGCCATTTTGCTGCCAATCAATGGAGTGGGAAGTGTGTTTGAAAGAGTTAAAATTACGACGACTCATGATTCTCTTACGTACTCGTTTCTTTTTTGGTTTAGTTGATTCCATAGGAAGTTGCGCCATAACGGCATGGTGGTCTGAGAGAGCAGCATCAATGACCCTACAATTCACCTCCTCCTGTAAGTTTGAGCAGACATAGTCGATGGTGGTTGATGAATTAGGTGTTACACGGGTGAATTCGGAAACATGCATTAACAAGTTGTAGGAGCTCAGCATATTAGAAAGCACGCACGTAACTCTACTGTCTGCATCCTCAAAATCAACGTTTAAATCGCCCGTTAAAATTAGTCGCGATTTGGTAGGGAACCTGGATAATAATAGTTCCAATCTAACTAAAAAAAAAAACTTCTACACATGTATTCGGAGAGCAATACAAGCATATAATATATAGATTGTTCTTTTGTGAAAATAAAACGTAAAACTCAAATTCTCTCTTAACCAACAACCCATCTAGTTTATCCAGGGCCTTAAAATCTAGGCCGACTAAGAAGTTTCTGTTAATGAGTGTAACTGTACCTCCATTTTTGTAATAGCCAGGTACAACAACGGTATAAACTGTGGTGGTCTGATAAAGTATGCTTATTAGTGTCTGATTAAAATGATTCATCAGTTTTAAATATTTTAAATCAATTTAGTAGCAGCAATTATAAATTTTTTATGCATTCAGAACTATGAAGAATGACAGATATATGTAGTTAGGCAAAATGTAAAATGATGAGGTTATGCCGCTGCTTTACGTGTGAGTTTCGCTGGACGGCATTCCAGCAGAAATGATATCACGGGAATATCTGGATCCCAGCATCAATGGGGTTTTCTTCTAGTTAGGATACCCGATTCTTCCTCGGGGAGGAACATCTGTCACTGAACGAGAGCCACGTTTTCACCCAAACTGGCGACAAAGGAGCCGCTACAAAACGCGTGCTGACTCGGCCGAAGATGACGCGGAAGTCAAATGATGGAGCTCCCTGACGTAATCAAATAATATCTGCCTAAGGAAGCATTTAATTGTTAATCACGCCCTAATCACTTTACTGTACATAATATTTAATCAACCCATCGTGAATCACAGTGCTGCTTATTATAGGACATACACTGTGCTCTACTCCAATCATATTTGAGTTCCTCTCTAAGCAACTTCAAAATATTGCATATGGTTTAAATCCAATAGCAAAACATGCGTTTAATTGTCTAGGAATATGTTTTTTTTTTCAAAAATCAATCACTAAATGATTGAGCGCTGTGCTAGCAACTTTTAACAGTTGAGTACATACAATCTAACGAAGAATGAACCCCATAATAACGTTATAGTCAGGAATATCATATTTCATATTTTCGGTTGTATAGAATACTGGCATATACATAAATAACCTGTAAGATATTGTGAAGAGCTTTTAAAGCTGGCCCTTAAAATTTTTTCCTCGTTGGATGTCAGCACAAAAGGCAGCGATGTAATTTTTAATAATATGATAATATATTATAATGTCGGGTAGGCTAAGTGGCTGGTAGATGTTGAGGAATATATTTATGCTTTGTGTTGTTTAACCTTAACATAGAAATGAAAATTGATTTTTTTTATGATTCTAATATTTGTATATTTACCAGAAAATATCGCGCCAGTTTTGTTGGTGTATTACAAAAAACCAAAGATTTGTCATTTTTTAAGGTGATATTAAAGAACAAAAAGCACCGAAACATAAATTTTTCGCTATCATCCTGGACATATTGTAGTGTAGTTCTAAAATTAATATGTATAGCGACCTAATCATAACTGCTGTAAATATTTCAAAACTAAAGGATTCAATTATTCCTTTTTAACATTTGACGCAAGCTCTATGTCTTTAAGATATCAAAGTTCTCTTTATAGAAGAGTCAAGGGTTTAATAATAACTTGAGGCAAGAACATATAAAAGCTTTAGATTAAAGGCTTCTTTCCAATCAATTCAGCCAATCCTAATTTCTATAGATTCTTTTCATTAATCAGTTTCTCAATATTATATACCGGAAAATACCCCAAATTAGGAGGAAATTGGCAACAAATCCATATCGACAAAAGATCTACCCCACAGAAGGCCTTTTATTTAAGGACGTGACTGAGGCAGACGGTTTTATCGTTTAAGCAAACGAGATCCTTTTAATTAAACGAAGAAAATGGTGTTTTTTTATATTGTTGATGTGATGAAAAGCGCAATAATTGCAACAAGTGATTATGATGAGAATATCTGGATAATCATTGGCTAGTGAGTATGACTTGCCCAAATTGGCTCACCTTAAAAAAATGCTGAATTAATTTGGCTCAGCGTGATAACTTTTGGAATATCTGCCCCGTTTTCTTGAGAAGGTAAGTTTCTACATTATCATAAAAAATATAGGAATATTTTTGAATCATTATATTCTTTGGTAACAAAAGGGCCCGGTTAATAACAATATTTTGAACCTCTGGGAATAATATGAAATTTATTTCTGCTTTCTCCCAATTTAGCCACTTAGGTACATTCAAACAATTTCATATTTATCAAAATGCAAGGAAAGTTGATTTAAATGAGTTGCATTAACTTATTCTGTTGCGCTAGATACTGAGACGTCGTTTAAATATGCGTAGCCAAAATCTAAACCAATAAGTCTCAAACATATACGAACATATTTACCAAAAGGTATAATTACCGCAGTTTTTTTAGATATCACATGGTGCACGATAAATTTCATAGTACGCTCTAACCAAATCAATCTGAGAACATATTTTTACATATAAGGTGCAGGATACCTGCCAAGTTTGTATTTTTATTTAACACCCTAGAGTCATTCACCTCCTTCTCTAGGAACCGCATGTAGTATGAAGCTCAACTATTTAGGGTCCCTATAAGGACCCATTGAAGAACCATTGCATAAACAGGCGGATTGCTTTTATAGAGTTAGATTACGCTTTGAATGGATGAACGAATTTAAAACCCGGGAGGAAGATTCCTTGCAGGTAGGCAGCGAGTTTGGCCCAATGTGCGTCCACTCACATACCATTTCAGCAGGGCAGCCCGAAACCCCAGTGAAGATACACAGTTCCCTCGACTGGATCTCTCTTATGTCCTCCGGGTTCAGCACGCAGCTCTCTTATCATAACCAACGATGGATATCCGGCAAACGCATTAGTGGACGATCCCTCGTTGTCCAAGCACCACCCACTCCTACGATCGACAGCAAGCGCAAATTTCTGCTCAAGCTTCACAGCCAGTAAGGTCCCCACCCTACAAGGTGCTAGCTCACCCAAGAGTAGCCAGCCTGCCACATTTCTAGAGTAGTCCGCCATAGACCCTTCGCTCGCACATTCACTGTCCTTAGGGTGGCGGGGCCCGTGTAACTCTAACCTTGTCAAGGTTTCTTGACAGCCGAGATCCTAACAGTTCCTGAGTTTATGGAGTTCCCAATGTAGGGTTCTCTTGAAGGTTCCAAGCGTTAGCCCTTGTTGATCCGGCCCTTCTCTGGTTGAGGTCTTAGACTGTTCGTCAGGTTATGAAATTACCAATTTTGTTGCGCTGGGCACCTGAAAGGTTCTTAGTACTTTACCCTATTTAAGGAAGAAATAAACCGTCACCAGCTGTGTCGCCGCTTACATAGTTGGAAGACCTTATGCAACGAGGTGTGCCAGGTGTCCCAAAGTTAGACGCTAGGACCACGTTCCTCCCTATCCATTTATCTCACCGAAGCATACAATACCTCAGAATTAAGGAAGTTCTTAGAGTAGTACTTCATCCAGGCAGTGCATGTGATAAATTCCCGAGACAGGTTTTCCTGGCATGTAATTCATAATATACGCTTTCAATGATGTAAATTGATTAAGGTATCATTCAAGCTCTGCATTATTATTTGTAGAAATATGCCTGCCTATCTTGAATATGCCAATTCCAGTATGAAGAGATGTGTGATATTTTAAGCACTGATTAATTCAGCAACTAGTAATCGGTGTTCACAGTAGTGATCCATAATACCTTGTTCTAATCGTTTTACCCTCAAGGTTCACGCAGTTTTTGAAGTGCACCTCTGTTGTCCTAGCCAACGATGGATAGTCGGCCAAACATAAGTGGACGATTCCTCTTCCTTTAAGCACCATCCATACTCTAGATATTCTACGATCCGCAGCAGACGCAAATACCTATTCAAATGACAGTGCCTTGGAAGGACTCCTGTTACAAGCCCCATGCCCCCTTCTTCAGAACCAGAAAGGTCCCCAACTGATAAGATGCTGGGTCGCCCAAATGTAGCCAGCCTGCCACAGTCCTGGAGTAGTCTGCCATAGATCTTTCGCTCGGACTGCCGCAAAACTCTAACTTTGTCAATTTTTCTTGATAGCTTCTCCACAGACGAATTCCTGAATCTTTCTGTGTGTGTGAAGTTCCCAATTTGAACCTTGCGCTAGGTCCCCATACAGCACGTCCAATTTAAATTACGTCTCTACAAGATATACACGTGAGAAACAAAATATGTTATGATGAAACTAATTGTTGATCTAGTACTGACGTACACATATGAGATACACCTATGTTTTTGTTGATAGAATTGTGTGATATAATGTTTAATAATTGTATACCGTATGCACTTAAGATTTTAAACATTTTTATATAACGTAAAGAAGGATCATTAGAATGTTGAAATTTGACGTCCGTAAATGATGCCTACAAAGTTTAAGTCATATGTATGTGTGATGCTTTATGCAATATTTGTATCTACTGCATACACCACGTAAAAGTGCGATATACACACATGATGCAAAAAACTATATATACACTCTTTAGTTGTGTCTTGTCGTATCTACATTCCACCATTCAGAAGCACGTCACAGTGCGCGCGCAAGCGTGAGCGTGAGCATACCGGGCATGTGTATCTCATGTGTATCCTCTTTCCTCTATAAAAGTGGGGTAGTACATCCACATCATATAGCAGTCCGCTGTGTCAGACTTTTATGGTCGAATATTGGAATGTTTTGAGGGCGGTGAGTGCCCTGTTGGGGTCTTTTGTGATCTCAGCAGGGCATTCGACTGTGTTCTGCATGACCGTCTTATGTACAAGCTGGGCGTGTATGGAGTCCGAGGAACGGCTGGAGATTGGGTGCACTCATTTCTAACCGGGAGACAGCAGATGGTGGATATTAACGGTGTTTTCTCGGAGAATTTGTCCGTGAAGGTCGGGGTCGCACAGGGTTCCATATTGGGACCTGTGTTTTTTCTTCTTTACGTTAATGATTTGGAGTCCTGTCTTAGGGACGCGGCATCGGCTACTATGTGAGCAGATGATACTTCACTAATTGTGTCACATCGACAACATGATACAATCCAGAAGGTCTGTAACGAAAATCTCTTAGAACTGGATAATTGGTTTAGCAGCAACTCACTGTATTTAAATAGTTCCAAAACGAACTTTGTACGTTTCCATCCAGTCCAAAACAAAAACGACATGACACTCAAATTTAGATCGCTGGGCAGAGTCTAAAGGAGTCTTCTAATGTATGCTTTCTGGGACTTAACATCGACAATGTTTTAAGCTGAAAGACTCACTGTTCGACCCTTAAGACAAAATTGTCGTCAATACTTTACCTATTCAGGAGTCTTACGGAAGTGTTGGAGCTCCCTGAGTTGCTCTCTGTGTACTATGGAGAGGTTCACTCCAGGTTAAAATACGGAGTGATGTTTTGGGGGATCCCCACACTGGCGGCAGATGTGTTTGTGTGGCAAAAGAAAATTTTGAGATGTATCGCTGGAGTGACCGCTGGAACTTCCTGCAGATATATTTATAAAAAATTTAACATCTTAACGCTCACGGGCATATTCTTATTGGAGGTGTGTGTTCTTACTTTCAAAAATAAGAATAATCGTTTAAAGAATAAAGATATTCATCATCGCAACACAAGAAAAAGGAATAATTTTAATATTTCCTTGTAGAAATTAAATTTAAGTAAAAAGTCGCCTGCAATTATTGGCCTGGAGATCTATAACAGCTTACCCCTATCAATAAAGGAGTGTAAAACTCTTAATTTATTTAAAATATCACTTAAAAAATTTCTGGTAGAGACATGTCCTTATAGTATGACAGAATTTCGAACTGCAATGCTTAGTTAACACATTGTTATATATGTATATATTTTACTTGTTTCTCTTAAGTAATATTATGTAAGTTTTGAAATGTTATTTATAAATTCTACGTGTTTATGTGTGACGGATCCTATACAATTTTTGTATTGTCTAAAGGAATAAAGAATTTTTAAGTAAGTTAAGCCCCTGTGGAACCGGCTCTTCTCCAGCTGAGATCCGAGACCGTTCCTCTATTAGCCGTTGTTTAAGGTGGAAATAAACGGTCAACAGCTGTAACGTCACTTGTGTCAGGTGCCCCGAAGTTAGTTACTAGGACTAGGCTCCTCCACAGCCATCCATCTCAACGAAGCGCACAATACTTCTTGATTGAGAAAGTTTTTATGATAGTACTTCATCCACGCAGTACGTGCGATTAATCCCGGTGTCCTCTGATTCACTACCTCTTACGTAGGTTTAATTTCAAGCTGTTTACCATATGCTCTAACTTAATAACCCTCAGGAAGGGGTTTTCATCCGGGCTTCAGACCGGCACCGGCGAAGTTTTTACTGTCATGTAATTCATATTATGCGCTGTTAATGATGGAAATGGATTAAGGAATCATTCAAGCTCTGGCCTATTATTTATAGAAATATGCCTGCGTGTCTGGAATATGCAAATGCCGCAATGTAATAGAAATTCCAGTAGTGGTGTCCTTAATACCTTATCTTAATCGTTTTACCTAAAAAAATGGCATATTTGGAATGTACAGCAAAAATTCTGTTTGTGTCTCTCTTTCAAAATGCTTATCTTAGAAGCAATATTTTGTTGACGAAGAAGATCTGCTTCTAAAATGTATTCATCTGATAGATCGACTATCAGCCATTACAGGTCTTCTTTAAAAAACAGCATGCATAAGAATCCGAGCTTTTACTTTTGAATTTGACAATATATCTTCGAGACAATCATTAAACTTTGGCCTGATAAAAGTATCCATTTTTAAATTAGCAGAAACAGGGTTCTAAGTTGTAAATGCGAAAAAATCAAAAATGTAAAATATACCTATCTCTAGCTGTGTTAATTTTGTTCAAAACTTAATGTCCTTTCTTTGTTTCTATTGCTGAACAGAAGTTTAAATTTTGTCGTTCCCCATTTGAACGAATAAAAGATTAGATCATGAATCTAATTAAAGTAGCCATAATTAACAAACCAATCCAATCGCTTGTGACCATCACGTACCGAAGCAGACACTTGCTTTACGACCATTGTTAATCCGGATTTGCTTTCAATTTCCTGCTGATTGAGCGAGGACGCCGTTTTGATACATTTAAAACGAGTTGATAATTCTGTGTAGCGAATTCGGTCTCTGTTAAAATACAATATTGATTTTGCAAGATGATGGTTTTGAGTCATTTATAAGTAAGCTATTCATGTGGTTAGCCTCGACCAATCATACCATACTTTACATACAGCGTTTTATTGCCTTGGAGTTCGACTAGAATATTACAACAAAAATTTTACTGGAAATATAAATAATAGAGATGGGTCCGTAAAAAAATTAGAGCTAAATGCACCAAACTTGGCTCAAGTGGAAAATTGACTGATATATTTTCCGTCATAATTCATATTGTTTTTATTTATCAGAAAGACCTAAAGGTATTAGTGGTGATGAACATAATAATCATAGTCAGGTCTACCCGCAGCGAAATGAAATGAAAAATGTGGCTGTATACTGAGGAGTCATTGAAACAGAATTCCAATCACAGATTATGAGGGAATGTAAAAGTGGCGTGATATTTAAAAAATTTACCACTGCAGCATACTCCTTGCAACGTAAAAATGTGATTTTGATAAGGCTAATACTAATGCGAGTATTGTTCTTTGTTCTATGAAAGCTATTGGACATCTCTGTTTTACTAGAAATGTATCTGAAAGTTCATGCTATATTTTGGCCCGCAGTTCAAAATGAACTTAATGTATTTAATAGCTTCATCTTTTCACATAAATGTACGAGCAAATCGTCCGAAAATCGGGTGCTATTGTCACGACTTTATTCTCGTCGTGTCGGAATCCCGCTCTGTAGCACCCCGGGGGGCTAGCGCAAGTTCATGCATTTGGACACTAGGGCAGAAGCTTTTTGATTTGGAGCACTTAATGCAGGGACGGCGTTTCTAAAGTTGAACTTGGCTGCCAGATGAAGGTTCAGGTTATAGGTTTTGGAGAACCAGAGGGGACCGCATCTATGTGGGCATATGGTCACTGGATGAGCGATATGAAACGAAGCGTGCCGGACTCGGAGTTTGCTCGAGAATTTATACCAAAAACTTTGCTGACCGTTGAAAGTTGAGACGTATTATCGCTCGGCTTCAAGATCGAAATGTGTCTATGGGTATTGACCACTTCATCGTGTCTTAGCGACAGGCTAGCTTAACTTGGATTAACTCAAAGCTTAATTCACTTTAATAACTCTTGACTAATTTAACTATCTTCTTCTTCTCTTCTTCTGTAGCTCTGCAGCCCTTGGTGGGTCTTGGCTGACTGCACGATCATTCTTCATTCTTCTCGGTCTTGCATCAACTCAGGATCGTATTCTATTCCCATCGCTCTCAGATCTGCAACGATGTTATCTCTCCATTTCATACGTGGTCTCCCCAGGGATCTTCGCCCTACTGGATTCTGTTCCCAAACCATCTTGATCAATCGAGTCTGGTTGTCGGTATACATGTTAGCTGTTCGACCTTAATTTCTTTTACATTGTCTGGATCCTCATAGAGATCAGCCAGTTCGTTGTTTGTCCTTGGTCGGAACTGCTCTTTTCTTCAATCTCTGCATGGTCCAAAGAATTTTCGCAGAACCTTTCGTTCAAAACACTTCAGTTTACGCTCGTTCTCCTTTGTAATTGTCCATGTCTCACTCGCGTACATAACAACTGGTCATATGGCTCTTTTATATACTTTAATTTTTGCTGGTAAGAACTTCTTTTAGAGCGTACATGCATCCACTGCCGCACTGTTTTCCTCGTTGATTGTGGCCCCAAGATACTTAAAATGTATTCTCCTATTGTAACGTTTTGCCCTCTCCTATCTCTTCTCGCCCCTCCTTCTGTCCCATACATATATTTCGTTTTGTCGTCGTTAATTTGAACATCCATTATTTCCGACTGTCTTTTACTTTTAGAAAATGGTTCCTTCACCATTATCACCGTGTCTCCAACCACGTCAATGTCGTCAGCAAAAGCCAGTAGGATTCTTGGACCATCCATACCAAAGACCTCCATGGTTATTTCCGCCGCTCTTATGGCTTTTTCCAAGGCAATATTGAAGAGTAAAAGAAACACGGCCTATCCGGCAATATGAGGGTGCTAAGAATCCCCGGAGTAAAAACTAAACTTAATATTGGGACATGGAATGTCCAAAGTATATACGAAGCTGGTAAATTGATGAACACAATACGTGAGATGAATAGGCTCAATATATCAATCCTAGGAATTAGCGAAACATGGTGGCCAGGATCAGGACAATGCAATACCGACGACAAAATAATGTATTAGTCGGGTAACGAAGACAGAAATCACAGGAAAGGCGTGGGAATTATAGTCAATAAAAAAATCGCTAAACACATCACCAATTTTGTTCCCTACTCAGACCGTACAATGCTAATAAAGATCGCATCAAAACCACTGAACATCAATATAATACAGGGATATGCCCCCACTCTCGATAATAGCGATGAAGGAGTTGATCGATTTTATGGAGAAATCAAGGAACAGTTAAACCTCACCAGACCACATGAAATAAACATAATACAAGGCGACTTTAATGCAAAAATCGGTAATACTCTTCCAAATGAGATAATCGGACCATATGGCTTAGGAGATAAAAACATGAGGGGAGATCGGCTGGTGCAATTTTGCCAGTAGGAAAACTTTAGGATTACAAATAGCTGGTTTGATATGCCCCCCAGAAGACTTTACACGTGGAAATCGCCACAAGATAGGGATGGTAAAATAGTTCAGAACCCGATTGACTTCATCCTCATTAACAAAAGATTTAGTACAACAGTAAAAAGAGTCTGTACATACCCTGGTGCAGATGTACCATCGGATCACGTCCTTCTACTGGGCTCCTATAAATTAAAACTCTCACGTCCACAGAAAATTAATCTAACGAAACAACTTAAAATTGGGAAGCTTAGAAACGTACTATTAAAGGCAGAGCTACGATATGAAATAAACAATCAACTTAGACCACAACATAAAGCATCCCTGGATACGGAAGTAGACGCATTATGGAACAACATAGGATCAACTATGATTAATACAGCACAGAACAAGTTAGGGTATCGTAAGTCTACCCCAAAAAAAAATGGATGACAGAAATAATTCTATAACTTATGGATGAAAGAAGACGATATAAAAACACAAACTCTGAAGAATATCGCAGAAAAAATGTTAGGATTAGTTAGAGGAAGAATGCAAGGAAATAGAAAAACTACAGCAAAATCACGATATACATGGAGAACATAAAAAGTTGAAAGAAGTAGCTGGAGTATACAAACGAAAAGAGCCCGCAGTACTCGTCAATAACAGAAATGAAATTGTTCTAGAGGCAGAAGAGGTAAAGACGGTATGGGAACAGTACATAAGTGAACTATTTCAAGACCATGAAAGACCAAACCTAGAGATTAAGCAAGGAAATGAACTTCTTACAGGACCAATAACTAAAGACGAAATTAAAGAAGCAGTACAACAGTCCAAAAATAAAAAAAAACGACTGAACCGGATGGTCTGCCATCATAATTGATGAGGAAAATCTGTCTTTATTGGTAATTGTTTTTAGCAAAATATATAATGAGAGCAGGTATCCCCTAGACTGGTTAAAATCCACCTTTATTCCCCTTCCTAAAAAAAGAAGTGCAAGAAAATGTAATGAACATCGATTAATCAGTTTAATGAACCATGCACTGAAAATATTCCTCAAAGTATTACATAGGTAATAGAATTTTTAGAAAATGTGAAGCCAACCTTAAAGATATCCAATTTGGCTTTAGAAGTGGGATGGGGACGAGAGAGGCTCTTTTCGGTATCCGAGTTTTGATACAGAACTGTCGGGATGTGAAGATAGATGTCTTCCTTTGCTTTGTTGACTATGAGAAAGCATTTGACAGAGTTCAACACGAAAAATTAATAAACATATTGAGAACAACAGATGTAGATGAAAAAGACATTCGCTGTATTCAAAATCTGTACTGGTATCAAACGGCACACATAACAACAAATAAAATAAAAACCCAAGATATAGAAATAAGTAGATGAGTTAGACATGGGTGCATATTATCACCTTTGTTATTTAATCTATATTCCGAGGTCATTTTAAATGAAGCCTTGGAAGATAAAAGAATGGGAATCAAAGTAAATGGAGTATTTGTGAACAACATCAGATATGAGGACGACTCAGTCATAATAGCCGATAGTAATGAAGATTTGCAACGGATGATTAATCAACTAAACACCATCAGTTATAAATATGGACTGAAAGTAAATAGGAACAAGACAAAGTTCATGATAGTTAGCACGCAGAAAGTACCTTATCCCAATGCCCAAATGACAATAAATAATACCACACTAGAACGTGTCTCACGTTACAAACATTTGGGTAGTTGGCTGTACGAAGAATGGGATAACGATAAGGAAATTAGATGTAGAATAGAAACGGCCTGCAATTATTTTTTCAAATTTAAAAAAATACTAACTAACAGAGACATAAGTTTAACACTAAGATTGAGATACGCTAAGTGTTATGTGTGGTCCGCTCTGCTGTATGGCGCGCGGCGTGGAGACATGGACGCAGAAGCATCATCCATGAATATGATTGAAAGTTTTGAAATGTGGACTTACAGAAGAATGCTGAACCGACCGAGTAACGAATAAGGAAATCTTGAGACGAATGGGGAAAAAACAGAGAAATGTTACTGAACATAAAGAGAAGAAAAACCACTTATTTTGGGCACCTAATGAGAAATCCAAAATACCAACTACTACAACTGAAAGTTGAGAGCAAGATTTAAGGCAGAAGAGGAGTGGGAAGAAAGCAAATGTCCTGGTTAGGAAATCTAAGGGAATGGACATGTTTAAGAACTATAGGAGATCTGGTACACATAGCAACAGACCGTGATGCGTACAGAAATGTGATTGCCAACATCCAGTAGTGTGGATAGGCAGACCAAGAAGAAGAAGAAGATTGAAGAGCATAAGGGAGAGTGAATCACCCTGTTTTAAGCCACTAGATACCTCAAATGATTCTGACATAATTTCTCCGATTTTTACTCTACTTCTGCAGCCGTTGACACACATCTTTGTTAGATTGATTAGCATTTTGGGGATTCCTAGTTCTGCCATTGCGCCCCACAGCTTAAGTCATAGAATACTATCGTACGCTTGTCTGAAATCGATAAACAGTTGATGAATTTCTCTGTTAAATTCCCAGCATTTTTCGAACATTTGTCTTATTGTAAATATCTACATCTATTTTTACGGAATCCACATTGGTAGTCTGTGTGCCTGACTCTACGATGGGTTTAAGGCGTTCCAACAGTATCTTTGCAAGGATCTTAAATGATGTGTTGATCAAGGATATCCCTCTATAGTTACTACATTTTGATCTATCCCCCATTTTATAGATACGAATAAATAGGCTTTCTTTCCACTCATCTGGTATTTCCTCCTGATTCCATATAAAGGAACTAAGTCTATGTAGATGCCTGTGTAGTGTTTTTTCTCCAAATTTAAGTAGCTCTGCTGGTATGTTGTCTTTGCCTGGTGCATTGTTATTTTTGAGCTTCTTGATAGCTTTGTAGGGTGTTCTACTGAGGGTTCTGCAGTTTGGTATTCGGTTATAGTAAGTTCATTTTGTTGATCTATGATTATGAGCTTATCAAAGTAATGCTTCCACTCATCCACTATTTTATTTTTATTGGTGGTTATGATAACATTTTCCTTCTTAACAATGTTTTCTGTTCTAGGTCTGAAGCCTTTTTTAATATTTAAAATTTCTTTATAGAACTTTCTAGACCCGTTATGCTTGTTACCTCGTTCCATTTCTTCCAGTTTTCGTTGCTCTTACTGCCTCTTATTTGTTCTCATTATTTTCTAACGCCTTTTCTTTGTTTCCATTTTGTAGTATCTGATTAGCATATTGTTGGCCGATGCTAATCCCACCAGCCTCAGCCCGTTATCGTCCGATACATCGTTTAAGCTATGTTAGCTAATCTGTGGTCTTAAAAACTGTTGCTTCCCGATTTTGGCGTTAGTCTCCGCACATCATTAACATGTCTAGTTTGGGTACTTCTATCTATTGTTTGTTCTAGTTGGTCGTATAAGATATCCTTGGTTTCTTCATCGTTCTCCTCAGTAGAGGCATGTGCTGATATGAACAAAAAGTTATACCATTAAACTTTTACTCTAATATAGCAGATTCTTTCACTCGGCATAAATGAGATCAGAGACCCTACCATTCGCTCTGCTATTACGAATCCCGTTCCAAACTCATGCCGATGCCGGTTGGGTGAGCTGCCACTGAATAACATCACTGACTTGCTCAGTTTTACATTACTCGACCCTGGCCATCTCACTTCTTGAACCGCATATAAGACTTCTCGATCTGGTGTATGGCGTGAAGGGCTGCCCCGATCTATATACCAGGTTCCGTCCGATTCCGAGGCTGATTTGCAGTTCTCATTTAACTATGAGATAGCTTTACTCAGAGCTTAGTTAGATTTAATTCAGTCTCAACTTAATTACTTGAGAAGGAGAACTTATAGGGGCTTCCGTAAATTAAAACATGTGGGCACTGGGGCAGACGTTTAGGTTTGGACGACAAATCCAGAGATGGCCTTTCCAGAAGAGGACTTGACCACCAGTCTGGGTTAGTCTGGGCGAACCATCAGTTCGGTAAACTTTGTGTCCCACCTAAAACCAGCTCCTGGGCAATCCTCATGGGCGCTTTGGGTCCTAACCTACCCTTTGCCCCTTACACAAACCTGAACTTTGCCCATCACATGGTCGTGGAGTTCAGGGATATCATAGCAACAGTAGTGAAAGTCGATTATATGATTAATTTGTCTAGATTCTGAGAAAGACAATTTTCAAAGTAGAATCAGTAGATCAAGTGCAGTGTAAACTTTAAGTGAAAAGCTTTACTATAAGTGAAACACAACCCAAGCTTTTAAGAAAAACTATATTTATAACACAGTGACCAAAGACCTATAAATAATTAATAAATATACCTCAATCTCGAGAGCATGCGCACCTTAGTAATGGGGTATAATATAATCTTATTAAGCTTCTGACCAATAGAGATTGTTAATGCCTCATTATTAAAACTTTGACCAATAGACGTTATTATTGTTTTTAACGGAAGTGTTATATTATTTTTAACTCAACTATATTCCTGCACGCTAACCAAGGCGTGACGTCACGGAAAACTAAGTTTGACAATATGATAGGAACGTTTCCATACTAAAAAATTCAAAATTAAATACTGTGCCTATTTAAAAAATATATTAGTGCTTGAAATGCTGAAGGCAGCAAAATATACAATGGCCAATTTATTTTCTTAAAAAGGATACTTAACGCTTCTGGAAAAACTTGCCATTTCGAAGTACTCGTTATACCTGCTTAATAATATCCTGTATAAATAAACCGCGATTGGCTTCTCCCAATGGAACGCAATTGGGCGTATTTTCTTTGTGTCCTGAACGTTTCAGTGAAAAAATATTAGCTCTGTTATTCAAAATGTCGACAAAAATCTTCATTTATCCCATTCAATTATATTCGTTATTTCCGGAAAATCCTCTCCAAACCTTATCGTATATTGTTTATGAGGTTTACCTTGGCGAAACACGTGAGGAATTTTCCTATTTCCGAGCGACAGTTTCTTCGAATAAAAAAAATATTTGATTTGCTTTTGTATGTGGATCATATTCTTTGACAATGTGATTTCAGCGAAAGTGAAATGTGGGCGGTATTTTTACTTAGCAACAGAATCCTTAATAAAATATATATTACATATTTTCTGGACGCTTCGTAATTATTTTCCTCATACTAAGATTTATATCGCAAAATCTAAACTATTTTCTTCATTATGTGGCATATGGTATTATATTTTTTATTAAAAGTGTATTTTTCAGTTCGTCTTCAATTAGCAGGATATATAATTTCAGTCTCGTTATGCTGACGGATATTTTGGATTTTTATGAAAATTTTAATTTAACCTTATACTGTTCTTGCTGGATAACTTACGAAGAATACTCAGTAGTTAGGTCAGAATACATTTACAATTGATTAGAAGGCCTTTGAATACATAAGAATGTTGAAGATGAATGCAGGCCTATATCGTTGACGTTTTTGTCTTAATTTCAACAATCTTTTCAGGAACAGTTGGTCCGCTTTCCTAGTTGTGATTATGTTGACATATTTTCGAGCCTATGTGAGACTATGATGAGATCGATACTAGTCAAGTGGTTTTTATGATAACTTTGGGTAATGGTAAATAGCAAATCAATTATAACTCAGCAAATCGTTTATAACTCAACGAGACTATGTTCAGATCGATACTAGCCCAGTGTTTTTCATGATGACATGTATTGGCAAATGGTATATAATAAATTGTTTACAACTTAACGAGACCATGACCAGATCGACAGTTATCCAGTGCTTTCCATGATGTTACAGCTCAGTGAGACTATGATGAGATCGATACTAGCCTAGTGGTTGCTATGATAACGTTGGGTAATACTAAATAACCAGTCGTGTATAACTCATGGAGATTATGAGCAGAGCAATACTAGTTCAGTGCTTTCCATACAGACATGCATTGGGCAAAGGTATCTAATAAATTGTTTGCAACTTACTGAGACTATGACCAGATCGATTGTTGCCCAGTAATTTCCATGTTGCTCTTGGCTGCTAGTATACAGCAAATCGTTTACAGCTTAGTTAGAGTATGATTAGATCGATACTAGCCTAGTGGTTTTTATGATAATGTTGGATAATGTTACATACCAAGTCGTTTATAACTCATCGAGACTTTGAGCATTGGCTAATGGTATATAATAAATTGTTTACAACTTAATGAGACTTAGGCCAGACCGATAGTAGTACACTAAATTTCCACGATGCTCTTGGCTGCTAGTATAAAGCAAATCGTTTACAGCTTAATTAGAGTATGATGAGATCGATACTAGACTAGCGGTTTCTATGATAACGTTGGGTAATGCTAAATAACAAGTTGTTTATAACTCATCAGGACTATAAGCAGATCGATACTAGGCCATGATGGCATGCATTGGCTAATGGTATATAATAAATTGTTTCGAACTAGTATATAGCACAACGTTTACAGCTTACTGCGATTATGATAATATCGATACTAGCCTCGTGATTTCTATGATAACGTTGACTAATGCTAAATAACAAGTCGTTTACGACTCAGCGAGAGTATGAGCAGATCGATACTAGCTCAGTGTTTTCCATGATGACATGCATTGGGAAATGGTATATAATAAATTGTTTACAACTTAGCGAGATTATGACCAGATCGATAGTTGTCCAGTAAGTTCCATAATGCTATTGGCTGCCTGTATGCAGCAAATCATTTACAGCTTAGTGAGACTAGGATGAGATCGATACTACCCTAGTGGTTGCTATAATAACGTTGGGTAATGCTAAATAACAAGTCGATTATAACTCATTGAAACTATGAGCATATCGACTGTAGAAGGTATTTTATTCAGTTCGAAAAAGTATTTACATTCCCTTGCAATGCTTATTCTGAATTAATAAAATTGAAATTGATATTTGATCAGAACGGGGATTATAGTCTGGAGGTCCCATATCTCCAAGTGAAAAGATCTTAAGATCATCCAAACAGTCAATGTATTTAACAAAATAGCAAATAAGAGTAGGGAAATACTTCAGCCATAACTCAGAGAATGCGCAGCATTCTAATGAAAGGGGCTTTTTATTCTACGTTAAATTTTTTCAGCTGCGATTTATTGAGTTTTCTGCGAGTTTAACGGTTATGTTTTTTTTTGTATTCTTTTAATCGTATTTACGAGCATAATTTGAATTATGAATGTAATTAAATTGTGTACAATATAAATTATTATTATGTGCTTAATTATTATGTTAGGCTTGATAATATATTAGCTTATTAACTATCGTAAACACTAATTAAGTTATGTTTGTTAAGCGCTACTTGATAAGTGTGTATAACCTATTTTGTAATGACATAGTTACATGTTTATTTTCAGTTACAGAAAATTAATTATTTTAATATTATAGTAATTTCCTTTTTATTTTTATATCTAATATTTTTACTTCCTAAACCATTTCCTGTGATTTTTGAGTTTTTTTTTTAAATATTCGTCTATTGATTAAAAACTTTCGTGGAAACTCACTCACATGCATGGACATACATGAGTATCAGTCGAATTTTGTTTGTTTGTTACGTACATCTAATCGGGAACTCACATCTGTATACGGGAACTAATAAACCGGTTTATTTAATTAATCGAAATAAAAAAAAATAAATTTTTTTTTGATACATATTCTTATTTTTTTTTTCAACCCCCAAACTTTTGCTGATATGGTTGCTCATTTAGAGTAGTATTTATATGAGGCCTGTTAAATAACTGACATACGATAACTGGGTTATCCCATACAAAATCTTGATAAAAATAGAAATTCCTTTTGATTATTCTTATTTTTTTCATTTTCAATCCCAGCACCTCAACCGACCTGGTGACTAATTTAACGGAATATTTGAGTTAGACCTCTTAACCACGTCACAAACGGTTTATTAGTTATTCGATACAAAATTTCGAGAAAAATAATTTTTATTTTTGAGTTTTTTTATTTTCAATCACCAAGCCTCTATCGATTGATTGCCAATTTAGAGGAATATTTAAATGGACCCTATCTACGACCTGGCAAACGATCGTGAGGAAAAAAAATGTTACAAAATACAATATCCTTTTTTAGGATTCTTAGATTTTTTTTTCATTTTCAATCATCAAACATTTAATGATTCAGTTGCCAGTTGGAACAGATATTTGGATAAACCCTATTAATCACCTGACAAATGATGACTGCGTCCTCCTCTACAAGAGCTCGAGAATTTTTTTTCTTAAATATTCTCTAGTTTTTATTCCATTTTCAACTCCCAAACTTGTATCGATTTGGTTGCCAATTCAGAGGAACATTTAAATGGACCCTATTTACCACCTACAAACAATCGTGAGAAAATAAATAAGCAATTGTTATTTAAGTTTTAATTATTGTTTTTCATACCAAACATCTGCTGATTTTGTTGCCAAATTAAGGAATTATTTAAATAAACTCTAATAATCTCCTGACAAATGGCGACTAGGTTATCTCATAAAAATCTTGAGAAAAATAAAAAATGTCTTTTGTAATTATTTTTTAATACTTTTTTCCACACCAAATATTTACCGATTTGGTTGCCAATTTAGGAAACTTTTTGAATATACCCTATTAACCACCTAACAGACGATGACTGGGTTAGCCCATATAAAACCTCGAGAAAAATAAAAATATTATTAGTAATTAGCTTTACCAATTTGGCTGCTAATTTAGGACATTAATTAAATATACATTATCAACCACCGAACAATGGATGACTGGGTTATACCACACAAAATATCAAGAAAAATTAAAAAAAAATTAGTACTATTTACTTTTTGAAGTGAAACTTCTTTAGCGAGGGTAGTAAGTCCGAAAAAATGAAACGGAAATCAAAGTGAAACACTTTAATGAAGCATGTTTCAGTGTAGAGAAAAACTAAAATAATTAGTTTCGGTAGCACGGGAAGAGCTACGGGATCGAATTTTTCTTATGGAAGATGCGCCTCATGGGTGGCTACCTTTGACTATATGGGGGGACCGGGGCTCAAATTTAAGGGGGGTTTTGGGTAAAAACGGTTTTTTGCCGATATCTCTGCAACGGAGCCTCGGATCGAAAATCTGACAAGCCATGAGCTCGTTTCACGGGGTCATCAGTGGGGGAATTATATTCCCACTCTCTACACCCCGGATACCCAAAATTTTTCGAAAAAAATGGGGAAAATTGAAAAAAACCGTAAAAAATTGTTCGGAAAGTTAATAACAGTATTATTAATCAAAATAAGAAAGAAAAATAATTAAGAAAAGAAAGTTACAAAAACGCGGTTTTCGGCGAAAAAAAGGCGAAGGAGTTGAGCTACCAGGTCGGGGAAGGCAAAAATTAAAAGATAAAAATGCTTTATTAAAAAAAAGGTTAAAAAAAGCAAAAAATAAATAAAAAAGTCGAAACCGGGGGCCAAAGTTTGAGGAAAAAGAAAAGCTTTAAAAAACTAAATTCCTAACATCTCTTTCAGCCGTTTCACTTCGGTTGTGTGCTTATAAAGGTGAGGCACACATTCTTTCTTTATTTTAAATCCCCTTACCGACTTGGTTGCCAGTTGGAGCAACTATTTGGATAAATCCTAATAATCTACCTGACAAATGATAATTCCGTCATCCTCTACAATATCTCGAGAAAAATAAAAATTATCTTTAACTTTATAATCATCAACCTTTTCACATTTTCAACCCAAACCTTTACCGATTTGGATTCCATTTTAGGATTAATTACCTGGCTAACGAAGACTGCATTATCCCATACGAAAATGATTTAAAAGTTTTTTTTTCAACCCCCAAACCTCTATCGATTTAATTGCCATTTTAGGAAAGTATTTAAATAGACCGTGTTAACTACGGTTAAGACCTTTATCATCGACACAGTAAACTCTCTGCATAGCCTTCATCGATTACGAAAAGACCTTCAATGCATTAAACCAGCATACAATGCTACAGGCTTTTTCCAGCTCTATTCTCTGTCTTACTGAAAAGGGATTTACCCATCTTCTTGGAAAGTCGCTTGAGTCCAGCCTGTTCTAAAAAAGGCAAGAAACCCATGCCCTCAAACTATCGCCCAATTGCCTTGCTTCCAATAATTTCCAAAGTCATGGAACGTGTAGTCAATCAGCAACTACTCAAATAACTCGAGAACAACAGAATAATCAGCGATAATCAATACGGCTTTCGCAAATAGAGATCGACAGGAGATATATTGGCTTATGTCACTCATATATGGAGTAGGGCAATTGAGAACTACGGAGAGTCTCGAGCGATTGCTTTGGATATTCGAAGGCATTCGACAGAGTTTAGCATGATGGATTGCTCAACAAACTGCCGTCCTTCGGACTGCCAGCCTCTCTCTGCAGCTGGCTTTCCAGTTCCCTTAAGAACCGATCTCTGCACGTGGGAGTTGATGGACACATCTCAGACACATTCACCATTAACGCGGGCGTGCCTCAGGGCGTAATACTTTAACCAACTCTGTTCCTCATCTTGTCTCCCAATTTAGATCAAAAAAACCTTTTCCAGCGACTGAGACTTATCACCACAGACAGGAGCAGATCACAGCAATTAATCAAGACCTGGAGAAAGTTCAAACTTGGGGTGACAGAAATTTGGTCCAGTTCAATGCAGCAAAGACCCAAGCAGCCACGTTTACCAAGAGGGCCAATACGGCGGGCCCTGATACCATTATGGCAAGATCGACCATTCCTTCATCCTCGTCAATCGGACTACTGGGTGTCATGGTCAACAGCAATATGTCCTGGCATGACCACGTTGCTAATATCGCAAAATCAGTCTCCCAGAATTTTGGTGCACTATTTCGCAACAAAAAAACTGTATACTCCGCAGCAGTTGCTCTTGCTCTACAAAGCGTAAATAAGACCCTGCTTAGAATATTGCTCACACATCTGAGGTGCAGCACCAAAGCACACCCTAAAGCTGCTGGTTTCCAATCAGAAGAGAGCTGTGCGTCTCCTCGGCGACCCAAAGTTGACCCGGAATCCGGATAGTCTGGAACACCGCAGATATACTTTCACGGCAGATGTTCCCAGGATTTGGCCCGCCTCATCCCGTCCCTGGCAGCGCCTGTCAGGCAGTCACGACAGACGGCAAGAGCGCACCAGTTCGTCGTGCAGCTGGAAACACCTAGAACATCGCTTTACAAGAACTCATTTGTCTGACGCACTGCATTACTGTCGAGCTCACTCCCAGGACATCTGTTTCCCACTAATTAAAACCTACAACTTTTTCAAGAACCTTGTCAATAAACATCTTCGCACATACACCGCTCGTCAAGCGCCATAGGATCTCCCATTAGTGTGTGTGCAACTCCAAAAAAAAAACGATCATAGATTAATCTCGTCAAACACGTGTGCCAAAGAGCGAATGCATATGTCAGGTTATAGAACGTCTCTCAAGATTGATCTCATTGAAGATGTCATCTCACCAAAATTATTCACTTCCCTTCTAGACCACATGTTCAAACAGACAAACTTTGTTGACATGGGAATTAAAATAGATGGCGAAAAGCTGAACCATCTGAGATTTGCTGATGATATCTTAATTATCGCAGATAGTACAGACGAAGGAAAACAAATACTGTAGAGTCTCACAGCAACATTAAAATCTGCTGAGCTCAAAATCAACGCCAATAAAACCCAATATATGACAAATCTTGATATGTGTGTGGCAACTGAATTATATAGCGTGGGCATAGAACAAGTAAGTTCTTATGAACGCTGTGGCCACGAAATCTCTACAGTTAGAGACAACCAAACTCGCAAAATTTCGGGAAGCCTAACTTAGGCGGCTTTTGGAAAGTTGCCCAACATCTTTAAGTCAGATATTCATATGTGCCCTAAAAATAAAGCATTTGACCAGGGCGTGTTGCCTGTGCTCGCATATGGGGCTGATACAGTTACCATCATAAAGAACACTACAAACATAATAAGTATCCCGCAGAGAAAAATTAAGATATCATTCATTGTTAGACATTTCTCTAAGAAATAGGATCCCATCCAGCAGAATAAGGAAGATGATCTAATGACAGATACAGTTACCCGGATTAAAACTAAACCAGGCTGGCTGGTGTGGAGCGATTTTCTGGCAACCACTGGACAAATAAGATACTTGAATGGAAACTGCGCAGATATGCTTAGGGAAATGGAGGACATCTACTAATCACTCTAACCAGATAGACCAGCGACATCAAACGGATAAAGAACAATTAGATAGAGGCAACACAGGATATACAAAAGTGGGTAAAGCTACAAGAGATCTATATTCAACAGTTAATGCAAATGATGTCTTGATGATGATGATTATAATGTTAGCTATCTGACAAGCGAAAACTGCGTTATCACATGCGAAATTTCGTAAAGAAATAAAAATCCTTTTTAAGTAACTATTTTTTTTCCAACCTTCAAACCTCTTCCACCTCTTCCGATTTGGTTGGCACTTTACGAAAGGGTTTACATAAACCCTATTAACCACTTGACAAACATCGAGAGTGATTTTTTTTCTAGCTGAAATAAAATTTTAAATATTTAAGTTAATTCCTCTCTTTATATCTCCCTAATTGAGTACGAATCCCGACTTAACGTTTTCTAAGAAGTTGGAAATTTAATATATTTTACAACTGTTACCAGCTGAAATTGTCAGGAAAAAGTAGCAGCTAAACCTAATTGCTTTTTTAAGAGTGTACTGAATTTGATAATGCCGATAAAGGGTCTTCGATCCTTAATTTCGTTTAAAACTTTGGCATGCTATAATTATGAAAATTTTGCCCAAGAAATTTAAAATAATTAATATGGATGAAATTTAAGTAGTTTACAACCTGGTTTTTATGGTTTAAGGTTTAGAGCATTTGAGACGTTTAAATATAATTCCAATGAGCTTTGTTTCTATTTTAACGATTCTAAAACTTATATATATATATATTTGAAGATTTGTCTCTTATATAATAATTATTCTTGTTGTATTTA
>MU183641.1:170220-184615 GCA_016904865.1 Pissodes strobi | reverse complement strand
TGACAGCTCCATACATACAAAGTACCTTCTCTCCATCTAAATTTTGACAAAATCGCATTATTAATAAGAATATTATGGGGAGTCATGAAAAGTGAGTCATACTGTATATAATTTTTTTACTAATAGCACTGATACAATCCTTATCATTATTTGAATTGATTAGATTTTGAAATTAATCATTTCCTACTCATTTTTCAAATAATCCGAAATGACAACTAGTTGTCAAACTAACATGTTTGACATTTTGATATTTTCCGTTTCCGTTTCATTATTGACCTAGGTTTTTTTTAATATTATTATTTACCTAGGGTGAGAAATGTTACTTCTCATTTGAGGAATGGAGTAAATAATGGTGATTTATCATGTTAGTAGTAAAAAAACATACATATATAACTAAGTATTTATATATATTGGTTAATAATTTCTTATATCAATGACCAAAAGGCAGGGGATATTGAAATGTGTCCGGATGTGTAAGCCCTCGATCCATTTAACGTTTGTCACGAGCAATCACTGGTTGCGCGAAAACTGATCGTTTCACCCTGTAGGAAGGTTGTTTTAATTATCCTACTTTACAACATTATATACGTATCCATATAGAGGAAAAGTGCCATATATGGAATACGCTCCTTATATGGAATACCCTAAAATTGAACAACCCAAGTGTGGAAATACCGCCACAACGTCGCCAATACATTGATACGGTTAGATGCGACTACCCTCAGGCGTTTATAAATCGTTGAGCGTAGCTGTTGTCATTTTTCAGTCATATTTGTGTTTACGCGACATCGTAAATTATTTAAGGAATGTATTCGAAATTTCGATACACCTAGTTAGAATAAACTCAGAAATACCTGATTGTGTGTTGCAAGGTTATATAACTTAAGTTTACGTCTCTGATATTGCAATGTAAGTTTTACTTGGGCACCTTATATGTAATAGCAAACTGTTCCTATTTTAGAAAATTCCATACTAGGTACACTTTTTTATTTTGGAATTTTATGAAAGAAACTGCAAAAGCATTCTGTTAAAGTAATCAAAACATGTCTTAAAATGTATACGGTTTCATTTTTAATCGCATTATTTGCCTACCTATATCCGCATTACCCTATTCCATATTAGGATCATAGCATATACCATATTAGGTACATATTCTACAATAGGAACAAAATTCCCCCTTTTCATAGGTTATTCTTTAAGCACACCATTATACAAAATTTCTCGTTTCTAACATTAAAACCTTATAAATAAAATACTAAAATAGATATCTGGAAAAAACCAAAAGCTTCCTTTAAAAAACAAAAAAAATTACGAAGCAAAAACAAAATGGTATTCCATATTTGGCACTTCTCCTCTACATTTATACGGTGGGCCAAATTTAAGTAGCATCTTCTTATGTTGCAATTTTCGAGTAGATTTTAAGGATTTTTTGAAAATCATATGCTTACAATACTTTTCAAAGCCATTTTTGTTTGGGTTTTGAAATTATTTTGAGGTTATATTGAAGTGATACCCTTCTAATAATAGGAAAAATATTTCTAAAGCCCTAACACGTACCATTTTTCAATAGCTCAATAAGACCCTTTTACATTTGCAGGTAGTCGAGCGGGAAGTCTATATAATGAGGGGACGATTACAAAGGATGCATTATATAACAGGAAAAGTACCTGAACTGTATTGTTTACAATAGTAGACATAAAATTAAGGTTATAAATCAGTCTTCTGTTGAGTTTCGAAGTGAGAGGTTCTCTGTGTGTAGATAAGAAAGTGTTTTAAGGGCGGAAATGTCGAGACAAACGCGCCTCAGTTGCAAAATCTCTCCTGACAAATTTTGTTATATTTGTGGAGAATTTATGGTGAAATCACAAGCCAGGCCATTTTCTGAAAGTGTTAAAAAAGCCTACTTGCTATATTTTGGTGTTTTAATTGGAGATCAAGACAAGCAGTGGGCTCCCCATGTATGCTGCGTTAGTTGTAGCGTATCATTGGTGCAGTGGATCAATGGGAAGAGAAAAAGCATGCCTTTTGCAGTCCCTATAGTATGGTGAGAACCACTAATCATTTAGACGATTGCTATTTTTGCCTGACAAAGACTGAAGGTTATTCCAAAAAGGGAAAGCACAAGATCGACTATCCAAATTTGCGGTCTGCAATGCGACCTGTTCCTCATAATGCAGATGTGCCAGTGCCGATCGCACCTTTAGATCCGCAAAATGTTGTTTTGGAAGATACTGGAGACAACGCATCATCAGGCAGCTCCGAAGAACAGTGCACCGACCCTACTTTTACTCCAGGTCCCAGTTCCGGCGAGCCATTTTAAGTCAATATTTTTAATCTTTGTGTTTTTCTTAAATGTAAAGTACGTTAAATAGATGTAAAACTAAATAAAGTCGATACCTACGGTTAAAAAAATCTTAAATCATTGTTTTTCTATACACACCAGATATTGTATAACATTAAATGTGGTTCTATAAATCTAACGAGAAAACCTTACGTGTTACAACTTTTTTTTTCTTATATTTGTATTTGAATACGTCTATTCTACCATAATATGCTATTCAGCTTTATGTTACATCCAAAAAAAAAAAAAATTTTGTCTACGGTTTTTGGATCAGGGATATTAGGCGACCAATCCTCAGGTTTAATTAAAACTGAAATATTATTACTAGGATAATTTATTTTGCTTCTTGACGTACATGCCGATGCACAATCTTGCTTTAGGGTAAAATTATTAGTAATTTATTCTACTTCTGGTAACGTGCACAACAAAATATCCCTTTAGCAATTCCCCAAACGTAACAAAAATATAGATCTTGTGTTTCCTAGAACGGGCACCACGCTGATGCAGGACAATCTTAGAAGGAAACTAACAACTGTATCAATATGCGAGTCCACTCTGTTTAATATGCTGTCGTACGGAAAATATTTTCTGGCGGTATAACAAAATATATTTATTTGAAACTTCTTTGTTGTAGCCTTGTAATAAAATTTTCTGGAAATAAAGCTTCCTAAATACTTTCAGATTATGGCCCATTTTTAAAATACGCCTGATTCTTGTTCTTTAAAGTAATTGTTATTTTACAAATTTTCCGCGAAATTACTGTTTTTCCGGATCAGAAATTTTCTACAATCCTATTGGCTCGGTTTGTGTTATTGGAAGTTCTGGGAGTTGTCGTACTTGCACGATCAGTTCATGCCCAATGCGCCCCTTTCTTTTTCAGAGGTGCTCCAGACCTTCCATAATAAATACATACGATAGTCCCTTTTTCCCTCATAATTCTAACATTCACAGATTCACTTCATTAAAATTTTAGCATCTAAACTAAGTAAAATCATTTCCAATCAAAGCTTGAATAATAATTATTATCGTAAAATGTTCGTACAAATCGTACAAAAGGCGTTCAAAAACCAATTGAACAAGTTAGCAAATCCGTCGATTTGAATCTTAATATATTAATATTCCACGCCACTGTGTTATAAACCACCATGCCGTTCAAGGGCGAATAAATATCGTATTTGATACGCACAGCTCCATTTAAACTATGTTGGAGTTTAGAACCTTCGGCAAAATGCACTAAAACAGAGTTATATCCACAATACCGAAACAGAATTTTTGCACTCGACGCGCGTTTCGCTACACATGTTAGCATCATCAGGAGATGATTAAAACTAAACTTAAAATCTACCTAACTCTCTTTTATACTGTTTGCTTAATCAAACGGAACCAAAAGAAACCAATCCTGGCATCCCACAGGTCACGCTCAATCAGCCAATACAATGGACTATACGGAATAGGCCCTCCATCTCTATTTAAACTATTATTACATTTAATAATTTCAATACTTTTATATGCGTCTAATAATCTCCTATCAGTTATATTATGATTTAATTTAAAATTTTTAATTGCTATTCTATGATTATTATCAAAAGCATGCTTGGCCACACTTGATTTTTCTGTTCTACCTACCATGCTTAAAATGAGCTATGTGTTCTTTGAATCTCGTTTGTATAGATCTTCTAGTTTGCCCAACATATTTTTGGTTACAATCCATACATCCAATTTCATAAATTCTCGTTCTTTCCAATATTTCAATTTTGTCCTCTGGGCCACCTATAATTTCTTAACTAAACTGATTTTGGTATACTAATTTTAAACCTACTTCCTTAAAAACTTTTTGGGAGCCTCTAGTATACTAACGTTTATATGGCATCGAGACATATTTTGTATTTTCATCATAATTAACGAAAGAAGTGGAATCACGAATGGTCTTTCTAAGCAAATGCCTATTAATTAGTCTATTTATTAAGTTAGTATTGAAACCATTAACTTTCGCTATATTCTTAATTGTCTCCTTTTCATTATTAAAAATCTTTCTCTGCTGAGAGGAAAGTTAACCATACGGTATACTAAAAAATGAAAGCTGGCCATTTTGCGCTGGTCGCAGTGGAAAGAGTCATTAGGAATATATCGTTTAGTGGCAGTACTTTTTCTATAAATATCAAATTCAAGTGTGTTATTATCGTTTCTAATCACTAAAGTATCAAAAAATGGTGGTTGGTTATTGTTCTCGACTTTATAATTAAATTTAATGGTGGTGAAACGGTTATTTAGTTTGATCTTCGATATTAGCGGTTTTTGTCTCGAAAATCGCGAAAATGTCATCCCCATACCTGTACCATACCGGCGAATATTAACTACCATAAAGAAAATTCACTCTCCGCGGCGCGCCGCCGCGCCGGCGGCACGTCAACGGTATGTCTGCTTCCCCGCGCGAAAACTAGCATGATACTGGCATGTGACCTTTGGACCCGGCGCACACTGGTCGAATTTCTAGGAAAGTTGGTCATAATAAGGTTTACCAGAAATAAGACATAAAAGTTATTAAGTATATTACACGTTTAATATATCGTGTTTTAGACAAATAATTGTTGAATTTTTGGCTCATCATCTATATTTATATATAGGGTGTATCAATCATCACTAACGATAAAAATCATGTATAAAAATCATTTGTATGTTCTTAAACCGTTTTAAAAAATGATATTGAAAATTAAGGGCTCCTTCGTTGTAAAAAAAGGGTTTTAAATTTTTAATTCGGTGATCCAAATTTTGTTGTTGCAACGGTTAATTCAGGAGTCTCACGAGCAAAATGAATGTTAAGCGGACGACAGAAACGCGCGGAGCCTGCAATTATGCCATACATGTATTTCAGAGTTATGGCTATATTTAAAAATTAATCTAATAGGGACGAAACTTTTACAAATTAAAACTAAATTATAAATTTTTATCTGCTGATTCAGCCAAAGTATTTATTACCTCTTTTTTTAATAACATCAGTCTTGCATCAACGATAATGATTCTACCGAAATTTCAGCTTTAGTTTCACTTACTACAATATTATGGGATTAGGGGTGGGCGACAATAATCGATTATTCGATTCACTTTTAAGAAACTACCGATTAATCGACTTATCTATTAATATTTCAGAAAATATCGTTATTTGCTAAAATATTAAGCGTTTAATCGATTATTCAATTTCTTGCCCACCCGTACCGATGACTTTACAACAGATATAGCTTTTAAAATTCCAATTTAATAATGCGTTGCGTTAAGGGTAATTTAAATGACATAAAACCATTTGAAAATACTTTCAGTACAACATATGAAGCAAAAAAACAGAGAAATGTAAATGCTCAAACAAGACAGCAGCAGGGAAAACTGCGCACGTTAGAAATTTAGCCAATAAGGGATCCTCATTTCGACGCGCCATTTTCTGATAATCTGGCTTCAGTTGTTGCATAATTAGGTATAACACCAACACATAACCTCAACGGAGTTGCACGTTAGCAGTATAGTACATCAGTCTTTATCTTTTTATTATGTATTTGGGCAAAACTATATGATAAGAAGGATCACTCTCCGCGGCGGCATGTCAACGGTGTGTCTCCTTCCCCGCGCGAAAACTAGCAGAATATCGGCAGGCCATGATACAATAACACAATCATGTTGGCAGGCGACCTTTGACGCGGCGGCCATAGACCAGCTCATCCTTTTGTTAGATTAATTTTCACGCGTAAATTCTATAGTCGAGTCCATATTCGATATAAGATAATATCAATATCGTTATTTTGTATTTACAAAATAAGAACGAAATATACAGTAAACATATTGTGCAAAACCTTTAACCAATTTTAAATCACCCAAAACGCCAAAATTTAATTAAATATTAAAAGATAGGGCAAATTCGAGCAACATTTTCTTCTTGATGTCTTTTGTCAGAATATTTGTATTCGGAAATATGGTGAAATCATTAACACAAAATCAAAATCTTTTAAATATTAGTTATTACATACCTTGAGTATTGTTATCAATAATAACTAATTAAAAACGTTAACAGATTTTTGAAACAGCCAATTGAATACAAACTTTATCAAAATATTTATTTGGTGATAATAATAAAAAAAGCATAACGTAAGTTTGACAGGGCGCTGCAAACAATTCAGAAGATATCAATTGTATTTTTCCAAAGCCAACTAGAGTATTAGAGTGCTATAAATAATTTCGTCAAATTGGATTAAATATACCGCAAACGAAAATATCGTTAATGGCCAGCTTTTATTTAAATTCAACCTGTGTGCGGCGAAGTTCGCCGATCGTTACCAGGCAACGAAGAAAATAAACGACGATTCCTTTATAGCGCTCTCTGGCCATTGAGTGGGCATTCTTATCGTAGTTAATATTCGCTGACCATACCCTTGGAAAATATTCGAACTCCTAACTGATTTCATTTTCAAATTTACTCAAGAAAAGATTAGCTAAGAATGGCGATAAACAGTTGCCCATTGCCGTGCCTTCAAGTTGTTGGTATAATAGTCAAAGACATATACTTTTTTTTATATGTCTTTGGTAATAGTTATTTTTATATTGAAAATAATTTTGATGCATGCAAAGTTTGGCTAAAGTTAAATATTCTTGTTTGATTTCACTATCAAAACTACTCAAGTAATTCACCAACGTATTGCGAGGTCTGTGGGATTGGTGCACTATAGAGAACAATGAGCTAACATCAAACGAAATTAAAATTTCACCTTCATTAAGGTTCGTACCTTTATGTTTGTTTATGAAATCTAAGGAATTGAGTACTACTGAATTCTGGTGCTTTAGAGGTAAATTTTCAAACTGGATTGCTAGCCACTTGGATATATTATAAGTTGGTGATCCTATTGCCGAGACTATGTGACGCATTGCATTCCCATCATGTTTATGAATCTTGGGACGACAATATAATTTCGGCATCTCACAGCGCTAGCGGACTCTAACTACACAACACTACAACTAATAATATAATCTCGAACCCATCATTCATTCTTTAATAATTGAATTTCTATAAAAATAATAAGCGAAGTCTATATAGTCCAAGAGCGAAGTTCGACAAAGATGTAAAACTCATATTTAGAATTTTGGAGGCATGTTCCGACGCAAAACCGACGAAAGCGCGTCATCGCTTTCGTTTAACAGATACATTCGCTCATAAGACGGTACACAGATGACCATCATGTTAGCCTGTGCCGATATGACACCGATTACGCATGGTCCTAGCTTCGCTCGCTACGGGGTCGCAACCAACAAAAACTAACCTAAGGCATGCCCAAAATGAAGAAAAACATTTTTACACATAACAATAAAAAAATAATAATAAACTGACGGGAATCGAACCCGGGCCGGCGTATCACAGACACAGCATCTGACCACTCGACCACTAGAGCAGTTGAAAGCAATCCATTGCACCGTAAAGACATGGCTAAACTAGCATTTCAAATTTGGCCACGACTTCAGCGATCCTCATAGACTCTGTGCGGGCACAGGCTAATGGCACAGCTTATCGATACTCCTCTGTGTACCGCTTTATCGTTCCTTCTAAGGTCTCAGTTGATAGTGATTTCCGTGGCAGCCGGTCACGTAAAAACTGTCTCTAACCCCATCAGAAAGATGATGGATTGATTCTTGCTTAAGTCTCGGAAGTAAGCAGTCCGTGTGGTGTCGACAACACCGAGAGATAAGGACACGATACTGTGACGTCACAGTCACGTGACGTAGACATAGCGAGGTAAACACCTGTACCCAATAACAAGGACATTTGCCGCGTGCCGCGATTTGCCCTAGTTTATTTTACGTCGTTGAGGGCACGCGTACGGGTTAATTTCTTCCCTTTGTGTTTGTGTGTATTTAATAATTTGTGTGATAACTGTGAGATTCTTGTGTTGTAGTGCGTTCTACCGGTGTTACGGATATACTTACAATGCCGTACTCTTGCAGCTTAGTCGGTTGCCATGGATATTACAAAAATGTGCCGAAAGTAAACGCATTTCGTTTTCCAACGAACGAAGCCATGCCCAATAAATGGGGAAAGGTTATTCACAGGGAAAATTTTACTTCATCCAAATTCAGGGGGTTTGTGATTTACATTATGCCAAAGAATATATAATAAATTGTTCTACAGCAACGGATTCAAAAACCGGCGAAACTATAAGTGTAAAATTGCGCCCAAGTCGTGATGAAATATTGCAGAAATTGGAAAATCTAAATTTTGCAAAAGCGATTAAAAATAACCAAATTGAGTTTGACTTATAAAAAAATGGTTATTTTTGTTACAAGTACCTAAAATGAAGTTTTTCAGGACGAATCATTGCTGGAATAGCACATGAGTCTTGAAAAACTTCATTTAGGTACGTGTGACAAACACTATTTTTTGTCATACGCTCCCAAAATTTTGATATACGCTTTTTTACAATTCTTCAGAACGCTTAAATTTGTAAATTTTCCATAATTTTTGATATCATAATGTTCGAAAAAGTTAGCTTAGAAATTGATATCGTAGCAACAAGTTTGTTTATTTGTTTATGGCATTCGAAATTTGTCAGAAAGTAACATAAATTTAAAAATGTTCCAAAATCCGGAATATATTGCTAATAAGGCCAAAGAACTCGTGTTGGATTTACTTCCTGCGAAGTCTCTTGCCATTTACCATAAAGAATATGATGCTTTTCATGAATGGAAATACGAAAATGGCGTACTCGTTGTAAATGAAGAGGTATTGCTAAATTATTTCCACGAAAAAGTAAGTACTTATTTAAATTGGAATAGTCCGTAAAGGTTGCCATGACGACTTTTAGGGACTAGGCCGAAAAAGAAGCATTTTACGGACTTAATTAAGTCCATAAAATATCTATTTTTGGGAGCGTATGATAAAAAAAAAAACATTTTCGTACTGCAATTTTTAAGAGTTTCTTGTTGTTTTGAACTCGTTTCAGCTACCCGAATACTGATGTAAAATCTGATCTGCAAAAAGTTACATTGTTTAAATTAAAATATTCTCCTGGGCCTATTATAACATATTCTGTAATAATAAATTCTGATTTTAATGGAGACACATTTTTGTATGGCTGCAAAATACAACTAATCCAAAATAATATTAAACCTAATTTAAAAACACCTTTTATCTCTAATAATATAAATGAAGTGAAAGATTTGTTATTTAATATAAACAAAAAGTCGCAAAAAAATGAGCCTGAAAAACGCGATCAAAGTAATAGTATATTAAGTATCAAGAACAGTAAGGACAGTTTACCGACCGAAAGTCGCCAATATTGGAGGAGATCGGTAAACTCCTTAGGTACTGTTCGAGATGCTTACACTATTTTTTGTACGTCCATTATGAACACAAAGACATTGACTAAGCAAATATCTTGAAATTTTTCGACAAATTATATATATTTCAATTACTTACCGTCGCGTTTTTGCTTAGTAACCAGTAAACTTAACCTACCGTTCTAAAACCAAGCACGGTAAACAATTCCAAATAGCACGGGCGTACAAAAAAGTGTTTTAAACCACATTTCGAACATATCAGATTCTTTAGTGTCAAATATGTCCGATGAGCTTTTATATCTGAACAACTAAAATTATACATACATTAAGCAAAGCAAGATATCGTATTCAAGTAATACTATGATTTTAGCCTCCATCCTTCAAACAATAAGTCAGCATGCTTACAAATACTTGAGACATTTTGGTATACTTATATTACCTTATCTAGATACAGTAAAATCTATTTGCGGTTCTTTGTTGACTGACCCTACATTGGACGAAAAAAATATGTCATTTGGCTACGCGAAAAACCTTTTTAAGTTATTATCGGGCCATGAAAAATATGGACGAAATCCACATTAAACCATTTCTTGAATATAAAGCAGGAAGTATTGTTGGGATGGATAATGCTTGTTTAGCAAATTCTGCTATTGTATTTATGATATTATGATATCCTAGCGTAAAAGAAGTTGTACATATTAGTCCTACCTCTAAAATTGACCACCTTCTCGTTTTTTCATTAATTAAGGCAGCTATAACTAACTACTAAACGGAGTTTTAATCATCTCCTGATGATGCTAACATGGTTAGCTAAACGCGCGTCGAGTGCAATAATTCTGTTTCGATATTGTGGATAAAACTCCGTTTAGTGCATTTTGTCGAAGGTTCCAAACTCCAACATAGCTATAACTAAGTTAAAGGAAATTGGCTACAAGGTATTTTGCGTTATTAGTGATAATAGCGTTGTAAAAAGTAAAGCTATGAGCCATTGTTCTGACGAGAAAAGTTTAAGTATTGTTTATCCTCACCCTACAGATAAAACACATCCTCTTTTTTATTTATTTGATTCTGTACATTTGCTTAAGTGTATAAGATAAATTGGCTGAATTCAAAGCCAGACCAAACATTATATTATCCTGAATTTGACAGTGGTGTTGAAAAAGCAACTGCTTTACCAATTAGAACACGATAAAATGTTGTTCCTGCTGTTTCCTGCTAATATGGAAAGACAAAATGTTTCTTTGACTCTTAAAGTTTTTAACCCTTTCGTAGTACAAGCGTTAATTCAATTCAGGTCTAAAATCTATAAATCGAAACACTGCTGACTTTATAAATATAATAGTTCGGTGGTGGAAAATCGTAAATGTAAAAATTCCCCTTCAAGGGAAACCTTTCAGTACATCAAGAGCCCCTAACGGCAGGAATTTCCTTTATGATAAAAAATTTCTGTTTTTAAATGAAATGTTAAACTGGCTAGAAAATTGGAAAACTAAAACTTTTTCTAAAAAATTAACTACTCAAACTCATACAGCTTTAAGTCACACACTATATGGAATGACAGAAGCAACTGTATTGTTTTAGTGAACTTAAAATTAATTAAGTATGTCTTATTAGGCAAATTTTAATCAGATGATCTGGAAAATATGTGTGGCCGTTATCGGCAACTTGCCGGTGGACAATATCATATTTCCATCAGGCAGTTATATGAATCAGAAAAACGGCTCAGGATTCAGTCATTACTAATCGCGTACCTTTGGCAACATTCATATTAAGCAGTTTTGGGAAAATATTGATATGCCTGACGAAATTAAAGAAAACCATCAATTAAATTTAAATCCTGACATTATACCTAGTATTAGAGGAAGATATAGACAATGTCAGTGATGACATGCCCATAATCATTTATTTAGCAGGTTACTGTTGTTCCATTACAGCAAAGAAAATTCAGTGCGAAATATGCAAGGAAAAGATAATTTATAATGACGAATTTATTGTTGAAGATAATTTCATCCTTATTAAAAGTTTAAGCCGGGTAAAATTGCTTTATCCCCAAGATGTTATCGTACGAATATAGTTGTATACGCATATTTAATATTTAACAAAATTTTGGATGAACTTCAGGACACTTTTTTAACAGTTCATAATAAGCGTGCTTAGAAAGGCACGCTTATTATGAACTGTTAAAAGTTTCCTGAAATTCATCCAATATTTTGTTAAATATTAAATATATTCTTAAAAATTTCTGTGGTAAATCCAACGATCGATTGGGTAAGTCATCTAAAAGCAGTAAATTAAACACTTACTAAATAGGCAGATTCGTTAAATAGTCCTAGAAATAGTCTCATTCACAACTTCGCATAGAGTTCCCGGAATTAGGAGTTTTTTTATTGGACATTTCTTCCTCTTTAAGATCCTTTTTTTTATTTCTTAGCTACCAATTTTGAGTTATTTGCAAAAAACTAAACAATTTTTTTTATCTTAATTTGGTAATAAATTTTGTAATGTGTCCGGGGTTGACAACTTGCACATCTTCTAGGCGACATTTCGAATCCAATGAGCCCTCACCCATATTCTTAATAGCAATAGCAAGAATTAATATAATTTTAAACTTATGACGTAGACTAAAAGTTTTCTTTTGGTTTCTGGTTTGAAGCTTCGTTTTTCCATAATAAAATCAAATCAAGACAAATAAAGAAGGGCTGAGTTGACGACTAACACTCTCTTAACCAAGAACCATTCAAATGTTTTGAAAATCCCCCTTCTTAACGCTAAAAGGGCGCAACACTCGTAAAGTATGAGCTCGGCATGGCTGCAAGCTCGACCGATACCTGCATGTAATGACGTCAAGCGGCAGTCCGGGGTCCTTCTCTCTCTCGGTGTTGTTGGTGGTGCTCGGTCACGTAAACTCTCCCGTTACCCCATAGAAATGACGGCGGATTCAATTTTACTAAAGAAAAATATCGAAAGGTATTCACGGTAAACTTTTGTAAGTGGCCTCTGTGGTGTCTTATACGCATTTGCTCTTTGCTTTGTAATGTATCAAGCCTGTCTTTTACGTGATTTGCCTTTGTATTTATGTACGTAATCAGGCATACTTAAACATAAGCCCCATTATGTTGCCTTCATAAACCGAAAGTCTCTCTTGTACACCCGCACAGTATGATATCTTCTCCAAGTAATCATTTATATTTTTTTAATTTAATGTAAGTTTCTAAAACTTTTTGATCAGAAATTTTCATTTCATATTGTCCCAAATTTCTATGGTTATATTCTTCTATAAATTTAATGCAAAACTTTATCAAAATTAACTGGGTAAAAGGCAAATAAACATAATCAAAGGGCTAAACCATATAACCTTCGTATACAAATAACGCATTAACTTATTCCCAGTGGGCCAGGTGACGTCACTGCTGCTGAGACGCACGGGCGAGTTTGGCGGAGAAATATCGTTGATGCAGCTATCCTATTAGTTTAACGTTCGTGCACCTCACGTGCGTTATTTAATGTTTACATTTGTAACGTTTGCATTAAAACGTCTAATATTACACTTCACGCATAGCCCTCCGCTCGCTACAGGGGCGCAACGAATAAAAACTGACCAAACTAACCCAAGGCATGCCCAAAATCAAGAAAAAAAACTTTTTACAAATATAACCTCAAGAAAATAAAAAATAGGATTAAAACTAACCGTAAAAATCAACGCGAGCGAAGCCGCGGGTAAAAGCTAAAAGTGTCCTATGTCCTTTACTATACGCTTGAAAATATCTGTACAAAATTGCATGATGATCGGTTAAGTAGTTTACGCGTGGAAAATGGGATTAAAACTAACCGTAAAAATCAACGGGATCGAAGCCGCGTTTTACCCGTGTCCTACGTCCTATACTTGAAAATATCTATACAAAATTGCATGATGATCGGTTGAGTAGTTTATGCGTGAAAGCGTAAGAAACAAACAAACAAACACATTCGCATTTATAATATTAGTTAGGATTCTTTAATAATACTTACTGGCAGCTTCAATCGGAGTGGATTAATTCACTGCACAATTTCGACATGAAAATCTAATGCCACCAGGAATAACATCAACCTATGGATGGATCCAAATACACTGCGAATATAATAATGTATTGAGGAACCGGCTCGTCCACAATTCAAACCCTATCGTTTATCTTCGTCTCTTCCACGTCATCTGCCCGAACTTGCTATCTTTCTCTGACAATATTTGGTTGTTGAACGGGCCGGGGTATAAACTAATACGCAGAGCGATCAGTATATATATTTTGCTATTTATTTCAATGCGTGGATGCAGTACACTTTAAGTTGGTCATACGTCATACCCGGTCACATAGGCCTTCACTTTTCCGTCCCCACATGATTTCCATCCCATTTGCCGAGATTTACCTTGATACCGCCGCGTAAGATGTTTACACATCAAAAACAGCTTACCTAGATAGTGAGTTTTACAATCTTCCTGTTAAGGAAACTAATTCGCGTCATCTACAACGCCAAATATAAAAATCACCTTTTTCAATAAAAGGTTTTTCCATCTGCCCAAGTTAAAAAAGAGATCCCCGTTTTGTCTGCTTAGCGCCTGAGACTTTTTAGGTTAGTGTATTTCCGATTTACATTTTAAATAAGGTGTTTAGCTATATCTATTCCCTCATTTAAATTAATAGTAAATCGTAACATGGAGTAATTAGTCCATAAAAAAAGCCTTTGAAGGAATTAAATTGGCTTTCAAAACAT
>MU183641.1:140751-160220 GCA_016904865.1 Pissodes strobi | reverse complement strand
AAGTGAGATACCCCGTAATATCATCGAAAATGGGACACCCTGTACATTAGTATCTAAAATAATTTTTAGCCCTGACGAAGGTCACGATATACTGACCGAAAGCTTAAACGCAAAACGAATTATCTTTTAATAAACCTTTTATGGCTGAATAGCCGTTAATCATTTTTTCGTTCAAACATACAGCCGTGATCCTATGAATAAATATATATTATAGAATAAACTATTTTTAATTTAAATTTAAAATATCAAAACAGGACGTTAAATCAGTTAAATGCTTAGTTACCTGTACTGAAACGACCAAATGTGGGACATCCTATATACTCGTATTAACTTATATTATTGAAACCTCCCTTCAGCTGATTGCACGCCGTCGATTAGCCTAAATGAACCTCAAATAAAATAACCCTCAGATTAAAATTAAATAATTTTATTCATGTAATAACTATACAAAACTGCAATACAACAATCTGTAACATGTATAGTTAGCCAAAATGTACCGATAGAAATGTCTCGATGAAAAAATTTCTTTATACGTATTTAGATTACCTAATTGGGAGTATCTAATTTAAGTACATTGTTCTACATAGTTCTAGAAATATTACATTTAACATGAGTAGATGATCTAAATACATATTTGTTTCGGTTGATTATTATTTTACAACTCTGTAAGATCAAACATAGGGGCCCTTTATGTTATTATTAACGCGGGGCGATCCAAACCTTTCGAAAAATCGAAAATGCAAAAAAGGCTTAATTTTTTTCTGGAAATTATAGACAAACAATTCAATCTTAGAATTTTGATAAGACATATTCGTTCGTTCTAGTGAAACCCACTGTGGAGAAATGTGCTTTTTTATATTCTATATTTTAGACAATCATTGCCCATATAAAACTACATTATTTTTGCCCTCATGAACAAAACTTATTTTTATTTGAATTTTTTTTAATTGCAGATGCCGAAGCCACATGGTAGAGTAACCAATAGAGCAAAATAGTCCGTTGAAATCCTGAATGCCGCCAAACGATTATATGAGCTATGCGAACTTTACAAGACAGAATTCAGAAAGAAAAATTTGTCACTCCATTTTGGGTAGAAAAACTGTTTTCACTAGAGAGCAGGAAGTGAAAATTTCGAACCAGATAAAATATCAAGCATCTATATTTTATGGATGTACAGATAAAGAAGTCAGGGCATGGCATTTCAGTTTGCCGAAAAAAAATTACTTAAAACATAATTTTAACAATCAAATAAAAATGGCAGGTCGTGACTGGCTTGTAAGGCTTAAGAAGAGAAATCAAATTGCAGTACGAAAAGCCGCCCTACCAAAGGAAGAACCATCTACAATGTTTACGAAACTGGAATTTCCACAATGCACGAACTGTGAAAAAGGGTTGGCTGGGGAACAAATTGGGAACGGGGTCGCAACATCACAGTTGTTTGTGCAATGAATGCCGCTGGGGGTTTTATACCTCCAATTTGACTTTCAGTTCTGATGGAAAAAGATTTTCCTATTGCGGCAAAATATAAATGTTTCAAGAATGGTTGGATAACAGAAGAACTATTCATCACACGGTTTCAACACTTTGTCGTCCAGGCAAAACCATTAGAAAACGAAAAAGTATTATTGGTATTAGACAATCATTGCAGTCATGTCTCCCTGGCAGCCATTAATATGATCATGTTATCCCTTCCACCCCTCACTTCACATAGGGCTCAGCCCTTGGACGTTGCATTCTATAGACCACTCAAATCATATTATAGGTATGAGTGCAATCTTTACATGAAATCCCATACAGGAGAAAAACAATCTCCATATGAAGTTGCCTCACTGTTTCGAAAAGCTTTTGCTCTTGCCGCGTCACTGGACAAAGGAGAGTTAGGCTTCAGAGCAATAGGATCTACTCGATTGACTCTTCTGTTTTCAAAGATGAAGATTTTTTGGCGGCTGATGCTTTAAATGACCCAAAAGAAATAGCAGTCTTTGATGATGGAGTTGAGACTAAGGTTAACGAAGATATTTCGTCAGCAGGAATTCCAAACTAACCCAAACGAAACAAGAACTTGTAGGAAGGGGGAAATTCCTTCGACTTCAAAATCAGGACTTTCTCTCAATTGCAGTGTTGAAGGCCTCCTTCCAGAACCAAAGAAAAATACGAAAGTGACAAAACCGAACAGAAGACCTAAACAGCACTCGACTATTCTAACTTCTACACCACTGGGACTCATTGGAAGAAAAGGAAGAAAAGAAGAAAGCAATCTCGAGAAGATACTAAATTCGCCCAAGAGAACCACCAGCGCTAGCGCTAAAACACCAAAGATGAAGCCGAAGAAAAAGAACTGATTCAACATCATCTAACCCTGATATTGAAGTGTACGATCTGCAGTGATAATGAAAATAATGACACATTTCACTTTATGTGTGACTTGTGGTGAATATGGGGCAAATAATGAAATACGGTAGAGCTGTGTCATATGTGAACAATGGGCACAGGCCCTGTGTTCTGCAAAGAACTCTCCAATATATTTGTGACTTTTGTATGTGACCGGTATTACCCATGCTATGACCGGTAATACCCGAATGATACGACAATGCTCGTCAATTTTTTTTAATCTTAAGTTTTTATCAAAAAATGTAAGATTTTTCAATTCGTTTTGTATTTCACGATAGCGTAGTGGAAAGTATCCGTAATCGCTATTCCATAGTAAGAGGTTTAATGTTGGTGGACGTTTTTATTATTGTTACTTACAAATAGGTTTTATGTATATTGTTCTTGTTAGATTTAATGATTAACTTATCAGACCTAACAAAAACGAATTAAAGCTAATTCAAATACTAAATCACCACACTGCAACCGCTTCTATGTCATCACAGGCATTGAATGCATTTAGCAAATTGCTTATCAATATGTTACTATTAAAAATATATATATTTTTAAACGAATATAGTCTGGTTAATTTCTCTGATAAATTCTGCACAAAAAAATATCCAACGATATTCAAAAAATATTCACTTCTTATAACATAAATACAAAAAATATATAAAATTTCAGGCATTAACATTTCAAATAAATTAATTCCGACATAGTTTTTTTGTTAATTTTGCATATTTTCTTAGTCTTACACAATGTTAAAGATAACATAGACATTTTTGTATCAGAAAATGTATACCGATTATAAGGTTAGCTCAAATAAAATAAGTAGCGTTCCACGGAGGTTCTCATGGAATTGAAAAATAAAATTAACCAAAAAAAACTAAGCTTCAGAAAAATACTCCCAGGATAAAAATAGTTTAAATATTATCGAATTAAAAAGTGAATATCGAGAAAAATTTTAGGGCCTGACAACAGGAGGTGGTGTGCCTAACAGTGCGAATTATGACGGTCAAGAGTTGAAATTCCCTCTGCGCGTTTGATGATTTTTTTTTTAGTTCTGTACATGAACTATCTAATGTAAATATAAACAATGAAATAGCCTTCAATTGAAGAGCCGAATGAAGGCTCCAGTAGGGACATATATGCCCCAGCAGCTCTTCAAAAAATCCTAACTCTGGAAAAGTTAATTTAAAAACTGCGGGGTTGGGATGCTTCAGTCATTTATGGTTTAGTTGTAGTAACAATAGGGAACTTGCACAAACAAATAAAAACCGAAATAAATGCTAAAAACCACAAGTGGACATCCTATAAAAAAGTTTAGTAAAAAAAGAATCTATTAATTAAATTCATTGTGGCCAAAATCTTGAAATAAAAATGTCAAGAAATTCGAATTATTCCAGGCGCTCGGAAAAGCGCGTTCACTGGTCGTGACGTAGAAGAGCATAATCAGTTTGTCGGCGCGCCGCACAGTGCTTTGAGTGAATGGGATAAATGGACAAAAATCATTACTCTTGTTGTACTCAACGGATTTAAACTAAATAATAACCGTTGGACACACAAAAAATCTGAGTTTAGGTGTTTCTAAAAAATGTATGATGGCTTGTACGCTATGAAACTTTTCATATTTCTGGATTCAGTATAACACAAAACGGCAAAAAAAAGTCGTAGTTAGGTTTTTCATCGCACAATTTTATTTTTTATAATAAATTAACATTATATACAAATAATAATAATAATAATAATAATAATAATAATAATAATAATAATAATAATGAATACATATAGGTAAAATAATTCAATACATTTTGACATAGATTTAAAATTATACTACTAACTTTAATTAATATAGAACTTCAGAAAGAAGGTACCCAGAAAAAATAAAGATCTTAAAATGGTTAAATAATATAATAAACATTCTTAGAAAAAGGAAAGGAAGTTCAAAATTGTAAAATTGCTACTCATTATGTCAATAAATGAAAATTTATACTTAAAAAAAATAATCATTCGATCCCTAAGCAAAAAAAACATAACTTTTATTGTTGAAAATAGCATAGAAAAAATTATTCGCTTTCCGAAAGGTCAGAACTGTCTGAACTTTGCAAGTCAAGTTCGCCAATATCTGAAGGCAAAAATATCCGAATACTGTTGCAAACAAAAAAATCTATTTCCAAATATTCTGTGATATCATTTATGTTATCTTGTCCTAATTTGAAAGTTGTAGTCTTTCTGAAAGATGATATAAATGGATCTGAGGTAAGTAGTAGATTATTCATAATGTCCTTATTTGAGCTTTTTCTAGAAGTTTTTCTTGTGTGGTTCAAACGCACTTTTCGGACCTCTTTATGTCTTGCTTCAAGTGCATCCTCGGCTAGTTGCTCTATGGGCAAATCAAAAAGTTGGATAATCTCAATTCCATGAACTAGAATCTTATGGATACTGCAAGGCATGTAGTACCAAGGATATAATTCAATGTAAAGATTTCTCGATTCCCTCAAAATCCGTTGAAACTGCACCAACTTGATTTTTTGTCCTATAGACACAACTCTTAAAATTTTTGAAAATTTTAAAATAGTTCTTTGTTAATGCCGGTTATCGAGGAACTTAACTCTGGGTTTTGAAAAAGCCTTCTAGCCATATTCCCATAATTCGTGGATCCATAGCCTGGTTTTGGTTTGTCAATAATTAATCCCATTTGAACTTTAAAACCCTTCTGAAGTTTTCGTTTTTTGGTTTTCAACAAGTTTTTTCTTTCCAGGGTCCTTAACTTGCCAACACTTTATTGGCAATATATAACAAACATTCAAAACAACGGATCCATGAATGTGTTGAAGGCCAAAGTTAAGATTTTCAATTTTTGTCACCCTTTCGAAAACTTTATCTGTGTTCATCTCCTTGAAAGACGAACCGCAAATAAAGCACGTTTGTGTTGAGTTTATTTCTGATAAAGTATTATACAGCTACCATCTAACATTGTAAAATGAAGAGTATATTGCAGAGAAATCTGTACCTTTAATATGAATGTTTAAATGTCGTATTTGTGCACATTGGTACAATACACGCCTTATGAGCTGTCTTTTTCTCAATTTTAGTTCAAATCACAAAATACAAACCAAAAACACTGTCACAGACAAAACAAAAAAATATTACAACCCACTAAACCTAAAAACTTAAAGCATAACCTGTCTGCGAGTCGCAATAGAAGTGGCAGGTAGTTGATCGGCCGATCCGCCGCGCCGATCGTTATGCTCTATGACGTCAAATCGTGTTTAAATTGGCGCGTATTTAACGGCAACTTTAAAAATGTATAGAAACAAAACGGGTGATATTTAACACTTCAGATTTGGCACACCTTCTTTTTTAGCGTAATAGAACAGATTATTGAAATAATAAAAAAATGTGCAAGTTCCCTATTGCCTTGGCAACACGGCGAGTTAATTTGATGCATATTTATATGGGTTCATAGTACGCGTGTTTATCATTTTGTGTCACATTTTTACTGTAGTCTTAAGCGTTTGTAAACTAAATCAAGACCAATTACATCGTAAAAACACGAAAAGCTAAGTTGTAGCTAAATATTTAAAAAAAATGCATGAAGAAAAAAATTGTGAGGCTAATTTTTGGGACACATTATATGTCCCAATAGTGCTTTATGGTGGGAAATATACGTCTCAATAGGTAATTACTGATTTGAATTATTATATTATTCTCTTTAAGTATGGACCTACAAAGATCTGGAGCTGTTGACCAAAGAGATTAATATTGAAGCTGAAGATGAATCATGAGCTGATCAATTTAGCAGAGATTATAGTGTTTTGGATATGGAGTATCGGCCGTCTTCTTCATCCGACATTTAAGAAATTAATTCAAGCGATTCGACTGACGATGATGATCCTGAAATTGATCCAAGCCCTAATGCAGCATCTGTGAAATGTGGTGATAATGTAATATGGTGACAGGTAAATGCAAATAGCTTCGTTTCTAAAAAAATCTATTCCATCTGTATATCCTATCTTGAATTGCGTTTTGAGTTTATTTCCTAAGACTTTGTTTTTATTTATTGCTAATTGCACAAATTTGAGATTGGACTTACAAGATAGTAGTAGTACAGAAAAGAAAAAAAAACACGAATTGAAAAAACTAAGGAATTAATGCATGTTACTGGAGTTTCGCTTAAAATCGATTATATCTTTAGCACCCCAAAAAGCGCTATTTCACGCGATAGATGCCAGTTACTTTTATCGACCTTAAACTTCACTGAGCCCGAAAAACCGGAAAACCTATCAGATATTACACTGATGAAGTGGCTTCATGTTTCAAAAAAACTTTTTCTGCAACCAGATCAGACAGCACTTTTTAGTCTATAGACGAATCAACGACAAAATTCAAAAGCATGGTCAAGTCTAAAACAATATATGCCACTAAATTCAATAGAAAGAGGACTAAATATATGGAGTAGGAGTGACTCAGACGATATAAAATATATATGGTGCTAGAGTTTAAACGGCAAGAAGGGACTCTAGTAGCTAACAAACTTGCTTTTACCATCAATTCAAAATAAGCAACACTCTGTTTTGATCGATTTTTTACAACTGTTCGTCTTTTGGATAGTACTGACCACCCGGCAGTGGAGACTTGTATGAAGAAGCGTAAAAATGTGCCTAAATTTGAAGGAAAATTGGAACGAGGAGAATCCCAAATACTTGGAAATGAACGAGGTGACAAGATACAAAGTATTTTATAGTCTTATCAAACTGCCATGGGCCAGTCGTTGGGCTTGAAAAACAAAAGATGAAAGATGGTACAGTAACAGATTTGACTGTCCAGAAGCTATTAAATTTTAAATGATATCGGTGTACGATATAAACAGTCACAAAAGCGGTGGCGAATATTATGTTATAAATTGCTTATGATGACAGTCTACAACTCATATATTGTATTCAAAGAAGTAAATCCTAAGAAGAAAGCATCATTTATAGAGTATTTAGTTCAATTAGCTGAGTTTAATAGCCGAATGCGGAACTAGCAGTTCCTCAAAGACACAAGAAAAGTTGGGCAGCATTCTAGCTCATCCAGGCAAATCTCTGACGACGCCGACGGTGTCCATTTATCCATGGAAATTGAGAAGAGAAGAAGATCTAACAAGTGTGGGCAGCGAAAAAAGATAAACGTATCGAAATATTGCGTAAAATGTGCAATTTACCCCTGTGCATCGATTGCTCCCCGTTTCACACTTAGCCATAAATATCAGATGGGACATATATATATGTCCCAGCATAAATCACTACTGGGACATAAATATCCCACTTGCTTTACTTTAAAATAAACCAAAAAAATCTTTTATACTATAGTTGGAGGTTTCTTCCCCATCACCAAAAAAAGTTTAAAACTATTACGAAAACAAAATCCGGAGTGAGGGGTTTAAGGGGCTGTAAATAAACGAAACGTCAAAAAAATACAGGCATAGACAATATATCATCTTATATATACAAGAGATTCTGGCTAAATCTCTACTGTTGAAATTTACTACCATATTAAGAATAAACATGTTTCCAGATTTCAAATATCTACGGTAACACCTATATTTAAATCTGGTAACAGATCAAATGTTAAAAACTATACTCATTAGGATCTTAACCGTCAATCGCTAAAATAATGAAGATGATTTTTCAGATAATATTTATGAAATAGTTAAAAACGCTTTAAGGTTCCAAAGTGGATTTGCTTACGATAACTGAACAGTATAAACTAGTTCCTAAATTTTCTAACGTCAAAATTATATCTATAGTCATATTTAGTGGATAGAAAGCAGAGTTACCTAAAGGTCGAAAAGCTTAATCAGGGAAAATGATACCGACGCTAGGGGTCGTGCAGTGGTGCAGCCTGGGTCGCTGCTGTTCACTCTTTTTACAAATAATCTTCCGGGTGCTCCTTGCTAATGATTTTAAGATTGTTTCTTCCATTAAAGTCTGATATCTCAGTGAAGAGCAATGTCGGGAATCCAAATATTTAGCAACGCAGAAAAATTCGCTATCATTACATATATTGGAAAGCCACAGTGCATATAATAATACACTTATACACCGAATGGAACTGCTTTGTCGCTTATTGTCGCTAATAACTAAATGTAAAGATGTGGGGATATATATGTCGAGTACTTTCTATTTTAATACACATTAAAATTTCATGACTGCAGGCATATAGACAGCACTTTTGAATTTATTAAGTGCAATTCTAAAGAAATAGGGCAACATGCTTTAGCAAGGTCTCAACAATTTGGAATTAACTTACTAATACCAAAAATTGATCACATTGACAAAGGGGTTCAAAATCGATTTCTACGATATTGTTAACTAAAAGATTCTAGTATAGAAAAAGAACATTCAGCATAAAGTTTGAACTTGATACTTGAAAGATAATTATTATGATTATTATCTAAACATCTTTTAAAAACAATCAGGAAACATTCAACAAAGTTTAGTATAAAAGAACGTGCAAATCGAGTAAACGACAACTTGGTCCAGTTCGTAGTACCCCAGAGGCAAACGCTTACTGGTTACAAGTTCAAGCCCTTCATTCTTGATCCAGTTCTTAGTACCCAAGATTGGCAAACGCTTACTGACATCAAGTTCACACCTCCTTAGGTTACGTCCGTGGAAAGTAAACAAATTCAGTTAAATTAAAGTGAAACCAAATTAAGCATACCAATATAAAGTGAACAAATTAGATCTCTTAAATTCAACACAACTTAAAAGTACTTTCAAGGGAACCCCAAATTGCCTCAAGGAAACCAAACAGGTCGCGTCTAATCAGTATTCGACGAATAGGCATGCACACCCCTTTTTGAAGACCTTATAAAGCTTAAATCCCCAACAATCCGTTAACACAATAAAAACCGGAATTTTGACATTTTTTGCAAATCGGTCTCTAGAATTAAAGACATAATACGAAAACTTTAACTCTGCTTCTTAATGTAAGCCAGTATTATCCCTGGAACAGTATTCTATATGAATATGGAAATATGTATAATGAAATGAAATGAAATGAAATGAATTTATTAGTCCGGAGATCACAATAATGATATAGGACACGTCAAACAGTTGACAATCTTAATTCTTTAACAATTAATAATAAGTACTTAATATATAATAAAAATAATTACAATTTAGGCGAGTCTTAAACTAAGAAATAATACATTTAAAATCTATAATTTAGGAATTCCTCAATGGTATAGAAAGCTTTCTCAAGCAAAAAAGATTTTACATAACTATAGAATTTGCCATTGCTTAAATCTCTAATATGATTAGGAATATGATTATAAAATATTGCACCCATGTAATATGGATTGAATTTATATAATTCAAGCCTGTGAAGGCTATATTGAAGGTCATTGCCAAACCTCGTCCTATAACTATGGTACATGTTTTGAGTTCTGAATGATGCAATATTTTGCCGAACAAATTTTAAAATCTGAAAAATAAACAAAGACGGAAGGAAAAGTCATTATCGATTCGTCAAAAAATATTCGTTTACACGGTTCCCTAAACTTAAGACCAAACATTGAGCGAATGGCTCTTTTTGCATTTTAAATACTCTGTTGAGTGCTGAGGATGAACCTCCCCAGAGAATATATATGGGATATTGTATATGTACAGGGTTATCCAACGAGGACTAGACAAGGCGATTTTTTGACTTTCCCTGTACTTTTATTAAAAAAAACTGAAATAGCCATCTTATGTAATTTTCTCCCACGAATTCGGATATGTTCAGCAAAAAACAATTGAACATCAAATAAAAGTGCTAGTGGTCACTTTGATATTTTTTTAAATGGAACACCCTGTATATTACAACATTTTTGGACTCTCTAGAAAAATCTAAACACATTTTGTGTATAATATCCTATACCTATCTTTAGCTGTTTACCAAATATTGACAGTTGAAAGTCGGGCATTTTGACACTTTGACAGGCTCTAAAATCTAAACCGCACAAGATCAAAGAAAACGGTTTGCACATTCCTATCTTGGGTTTTCATAAGCTATCGAATGATAGTAACTTTGAATTTAACCGCAGGTTTAAAAGTTCCGGTTAATTTTATCCGCAGGTTAAATTCGAAGATACTGTCATTCGATAGTTTATGAAAACTTAAGATAGGAATGTGCAAACTGTTTTCTTTGATCTTGTGCGGTTTAGATTTTAGAGCCTATCAAAGTGTCAAAATACCCGACTTTCAACTGTCAATATTTGGTAAACAGCTAAAGATAGGTATAGGATATCATACACAAAATCTGTTTAGATTTTTCTAGAGAATCCAAAAATGTAGTAATATACAGGGTGTTCCATTTAAAAAAATATCAAAGTGACCCCTAGCACTTTTATTTGATGTTCAATTGTTTTTTGCTGAACATATCCGAATTCGCGGGAGAAAATTACATAAGATGGCTATTTCAGTTTTTTTTTTTATAAAAGTACAGGGAAAGTCAAAAAATCGCCTTGTCTAGTCCTCCTTGGATAACCCTGTACATTTATGGTATTATTATTTAGACTAATGCTCAGAAGTCTAAGAATCTCTAAGCATACAATTTGTTACTCTATATTTTAAGTAACAGGCATTGTTCTACGTAGGGTGTATTAATAAATAAATAAATATAATGCCTTATGCGAATATTATATAGTTTTAATTATTCATAGTGACCACTCCATTATTTCATTTCTGTATAAAAAAATTAATTGTAAAAAATTAGACAAAATGTTCTTTTTAAATTTTATTATATCTGTAATAACTGAGATACAATATTAATAACAAGAAAATTTGCGATGCTTCTGAACATTTCGTAGAAAATACGCTGAATTACTGATATTTGATCTTACAGAGTTAACTCAACAAACGTATTGTATATTTAAAGATACAAATCCTAAACAGGCAAATTCTCTTAAAAAAATTATGACGCAACTAGAGAATGTATGTACAGGGTGGCTCGAATTTGAGTCTATGTATGGGGAACTCCAAAACCGTGAGAGATACAGTGTCGGTCAAAGTAAGGCAAAATTGTGCGTTTATGTGGCTAACAACATGTCGTTTAGAAAGCTTTAAAATTCCCCAACAACGGAGATATCCGGAAAAAACCGAAATATTGAAAAAAATTTTTCTTTTTTTCCTGAGCTTACTTAAAAACGGATTTCAAATTGTATTGCACTTTTGCATTGCCACTTTTTCCGCTCTATCCAATTGTGGTATACAGTTTGGAATCTGACGTTTCGTCTTCAAGGGGTCATCAACTTCCTTTTTTTTAAATACGAAACTTAATTTGTTTTGTCGTTTTTCAGATGATATTGGCGTTATTAATATAAATGTTTTCAATTTTTTAATTTTTATTTTAATCTTTTTTTGAAATTACTTTTTAAGCTTTGGCGTAGTTTTAAAAAGTTAAAGTTACTTTGGAAATGGTTACGTTTTTGTATTAAGTAGAAAATTAAAACCTTTATTTTTAACAAAAATAAAAAACAGCAAAATTAAATAAACAGTTTCATTTATTATTGCCCGAAAGCAAAATAAATAATTAAAAAAAAATAAAATTAAATTAAAAAAACAAAAAAAATTAAAAACATTCATATTTATAAAGCCAATATCATCTGAAAAACGACAAAAAAAATAATGATGATCCCTTGAAGACGAAATGTCGGATATCAAACCGGATACCACCACTGGATAGAGCGGGAAAAGTGGCAATGCAAAAGTGCAAGTCAATTTGAAATCCGTTTTTAAATAAGCTCAGGAAGAAAATAAAACGATTTTTCAATATTTCGTTTTTTTCCCAGATATCTCCGCAAATAATCGAAATTTTAAAACTTTCTAAACGGCACATTGTTAGACACCTAAATGAGCAATTTTGCCCTAATTTAACCGACACTCTATCTCTTACGGTTCTCGAGTTCCCCATACATAGACTCGACCCACCCTGTAAAGGGTTTTCTTATATTTTGACACCCGCCCATAACCTGAATTTCTGAAGATGGAAAAATAGTCTAGTCGATCTATATGAGAAAAACTGTGCCATAAAATCAATACATTAGACAAATTCATTATTTTATATCGTTCTCTTTCGAACGCATTAATGTTTCGGAACAATTGTTCTCATTTTACTCAGTTAGTTTGAAAGATATATGAAACCTGGTATATTCGGAATCAACGACCGGATTAACCAATAAATGAACCGGATACAGGGTGATCCATTAAGAAACACACAAGTTGAGACATTTTTGACAGCTTTGCAATGCTTATTTTTTTATAAAAATTAAATCCTAACGGTTCATGAAAACACCCTACACCTTTCGTTTCAAACAGGTGAGATAGGTGGGGTGTAAAATATAGTGAGACACCCTATACATAAAATATTAAGTTAAACGATATAAAGTAAACACTGGTAAAATTTTTTCAGATTACTAAAACTTCAAAATTACTTATGTTAATTTTATTCAAAAAGCTTTTAGTTTTAACAGTCGTTTCTAATTTATACCATTTTAGCAGAATGTAATATCAAAAAACGGTGTCTAAACAAAACTATCCTATGTTTACGCCACATCCTATTCTACCATAAACAGAGTATTAAACTATTCGAATGAAAGAGCTTGATATCTAAATGGCAGTGATTTTTCTTCAGACAGAATATGGAAAAATGATGCTTATTTTTTTAAAACGCAATGTTTATTAAAAATCAAAGAGATTACAGCCTAAGTAACACGTCATATTCGAAGAAATCACGGAACTGCAGAACAAACAAGTAAGTCGATGATGAATGTTACAGCACATGGTATCCGACGGAACTTTGGTAAACATGACCAATAAAATGCTCAATAAAAACAGCAAGGAACAATAATTTGCGTGCCAGCGCGTGATAGTTCAGGAGCTGTTCTATTGGGCCTTCTCACATAGGAAAAGAAAAGTAGAGAAAAATAGTATCCTCTCTAAAACGTACTACCATCATTAGGCTCTTTAAAGTCGTAATATGGTCCATCGATACAGGTCCAAACCGTAGTTGTTTTTACTGATAGTTTCAAAGCGTTTTGTAATTCCATTTGGCTATTAACTTAATTTACTTTCCATGATAGACATACCAATGTTCAAATTATCTAATTATTGATCTTGCCGACGCACGTTGAGAAAAAGTTTGTCGAACCACTTTTTAACATTAGGAATACCTGATGATATATTTTACTTCAATGGATTTGTAGTTTTGTCGGCAAGGAGAGCGAACTGTTCATCAATGTCAACAAGAGCTAAAACATCGACATACATCTAAATGCCAACCCACGATATTCAGTCAGGCAACCTGTGTAACAATTTTTTGTTCTCCAACATAATATATAAGGTGTTCTAAAATTACCCTACTGAAGCCACCAAGCTGGCACCCAGAGGGGTTCCGTCTCCAACCTGTAGACTGCGTCCAGCAATTTAGTCAGAGCTGAAGCTAAATCGTCGTTGACGATTGTCTCGTCGAAGAAATGCCCGTAGAGATACTTGATCCTTTCCGAGTGTCTTATCATGTCTTTGAATTCGTCATCCTGCAAATAAAAAATAGTGCTCTTAAAAATTACTAGCTATCACCACGTTCTGAACAAATTATCACATTTTTTTTCTGTTAATCCTCAAAAAATGCAATTTTGCAAGATAATTTACTAGACAGAAAAACATTTATACAGTGTGGCCCAGATTCGCTTCTCTATAAAAGGATTTCTACTCCTATTATACCTACAGCAAAGGTTAAATGGGGAAAGATTTAGAGGAAACTTAGTGCATTCGATAACCGGTTTCAGATTTACGATCGGTCGATTGGTTTTGGAAATATCGGCGAAAAACCGAAAATGTCGGATTTCGTTTTTCGCCAGTAAATTCGAAACGGTTAATTTAACAGCTGTCAAAATGTGGCATTATTCGGCCACTTTTTTAAGACGAATAAGATAGTGTGTATGACATGTCTCAATCGTCTCTTGTTATCCCGCAACCAGCCTCAACATTCATGCTCCTTATGGCCGCCATATTAGATTTCTCGATTTTTGGAAAGTGTAAAACTTTCAGTCTAATGATGTCTCACAAGTGCATAAAAGATTTGAATATAATCGAAATATTACACTTTGTAAAGTTAGGTCTTAATTTTTTCTAAGGAGGCCATGATTTATTTGTCAGAAAATAACATTAATAAGTAATGTATTAAATGCATTGAAGTTTCAATAGAACATGAACGTAAATAACGACTTCTCAACCAGTTAGATATTAACTATGAGTGTGCTAAAAAAAACAAGTCAGAAAAATCGTCGTTAGTTTATTTAGCACTTGAAACTTTGAACAACCTACAAGTAGATACAAATTGAAAATGAAAATCGCGACAGAAATATTTTACAAATTGTGGAACATTGTTAGCAGGCTATGGAAATCGAAACTTCAGAAATGACACCGATATCAGTTTTGCTGACAGTTCAGCAATAATTTGTGGATAATGGAACGGCAGTCCAGAAATTTATCTCGTGATGAAAGTGTCGAGGCAGTTACATTACATGGTAAAGGGTGGAGTTACAGCCGCATAGCTGGCAGGTTGGGGGTATATCACACAACTATACCGCGGGTAGTTCAAAGGTACAGAGAACAAGAACATTCGAGATGGGCAGGTCAAGGTAGACCTCGTGTTACGACTCCTGCCCATGATCGTTTTTAGTAAGTGCTGTAAGACAACGATTTACAACTGCAAGAAATTTAAGATCTCAACTTCAAGACGCAGGTGGTCCGCCCATATGCGCTCAAACCGTGCGCCGACGACTGAGAGAAGCACACTTAAGACCCATAATTGCTAGTGGAGGACCCTCATTAACAGTAATAGGGCCAGATTAAATGTTGCTAATGAACACGTTAATTGGTTGGAGACAGATTGGGAACATATTCTTTGGACTGATGAGTCAAGGTTGAATTTGTTTAATTGTGATAGACGTATCCGGGCCGCATTTTTCTAAACGCCACACGTGATCGTATCGGATCATAAGGCGATTGTAATATAAATATAGTTTTGGGTTAGTTTCGGAGCAAGCGAAGGGTACAATATGTCTTCATGATGCAATCAGTCTGTGGCAAGAGCTCTCGTCGTCGAGAGGTTTAGATGGTTGGGTCTCACCTGGACGGCCCGGGTTCGAACCCCGTTGCTTTTTTTATAATTTTTTTAAAGATTATGTTTCTAAACAGTTTTTTTCCTTGATTTTAGGTATGTCTTGGGTTAGTTTGGGTTAGCACCTGGTTAGTTTCCTTTTCTTGAGCCCCCGTAGCGAGCGAAGCGAGCGGAGGGCCATGCGGATCGACCAATAAATAGGAGAGGCCGATTTTTACATAGTGCTCTACTCGTGTAGAGGATCTTAAAACGCAAGCCATGCAGTGTTCAAATATTTTAAAACGAAACGTTTTCCTGATAATATGAGATAGTAACGGGGGTACAAGAATTACTAATAAGTCATCCACACTAATTGATCACATCATTACCAATGATTATAATGTCAGCGAAATTCCAAGAGATTTTCCATTGTTAAGTGACCATGAAATAGTTGGTATTAGATTAGAATTTGTGGACACCCCTGTTAAAAAAGAGGTTATTTACAAGAGAAATTTGACTTGTCATGCCATCTCTAACGTAATAGAAGAATTAATAGGAGCAAACTGGAATTATACCTCTACTGATATAAACATCGTATACTTGGATTTTATAAATACCATTCAAAAGGCAGTGAATAAAATAGCTCCAATACAGAAGCATATCATCTCAACAAAATATCCGTGGATTACAAGAACAGTCAAAGAGGCACAAAGAAATAGGGACAGAGCATATACAAAATTTATACTATCGAGAAATGATGAAGATTGGAGAGAATATCAAATTAAGCGTAATGGAGTTACTTCATTATTACGCACTGAAAAAACAAAACACTATGATCAAAACATAGACAGGTGCAAAGGAGATGGAAAAAAGATGTGGAGAACACTAAAAGACCTGGTGGGAAATAACAGTGGACAAATAGATTTCACTGATATAGACTGTGGAAAGTATGATGGACCAATGGAAGAAAGTTTTAATAAGTTTTATTCTGATAGCATAGGTGAAATTGCAAATAGTATAGAAAAAATTGACTGGAATCTAATATAGAAAAAAATTATGTACAAAGCCTTGCTAACTTTAAACCTGTTAGTTTCTCGGAACTTAAAAAAACTGTGTATGGTTTTAAAAATAAAAGTACCAGTGATGAATCGCTAAAGATCAAATTAGTGAAGGACCTCTTCTGTGTAATAGGTTATCCTCTTCTTTATATTGTGAATTCCTCTTTACAAACAGGAAAGATACCAGGTGAACTAAAAACCAGTGTTATAGTTCCCATACCTAAGGTTTCCAAACCTAAGGCTCAAGCTGAATTTAGGCCAATTAATTTACTACCTGTAGTGGATAAAATCATTGAAACAATTGTATGTCAACAACTTAGATATTATCTTGAGAGTAATCAATTACTATTTGTGGGACAGTCCGGATTTAGGAACAAACATTCTTGTGAGACGGCCCTGCAATATGTGTGCGCAATGTGGCGTAAGGAGATAAATGAAGATAAAGTGGTCCTTGGCGTGTTTGTAGACTTGCAGCGTGCCTTCGAAACAATTGATCGTGGTATCCTTATTAAAAATTAGAACTATATGGTGTAAATAGCAGTGCATTGGATTGGATAAAGGACTATCTAAGTAACAGGTATCAAATAACTAAAGTACGCAATAAGCTTTCAAGTAAAAGGGAAAACGAATGGGGTGTCCCACAAGGGAGTGTGTTGGGTCCTCTACTCTTTGTTGTTTATGTTAATGATATTTATGTAGCATTAAAAAAATCATTTGTTAATTTATTTGCGGATGATACCCTTATTTGTGTAGCAGGCAATAATTTTAGAGAAATGTCAAATATTCTTAACAACGAACTAAATATCTTGTATAACTGGCTTTGCCAAAATAAATTAAAACTGAACACATCAAAAACAAAATACATGGTAATGGGTTCAAAAACAAACTGTAGAGAATATGCCGAGCTGGGATTAGTCCTCAATATAAATGGCTCTAAAATTGATTTTGTTTCTGAAATAAAATATTTAGGTATTTTCTTGGATCCTCAGCTTAGTTTTTCTAATCAGGTAGATTATCTATGTAAGAAACTGGGTAAAAAAATTGGATTTTTTTATCGCATTTCAAATTATTTGTCACAATGGGCAAAAACACTTGTATATAACACAATTATTTTACCTCACTTTAATTATTGTTGTTCCTTATTGATATCTTGTACTCAGGAAAATATAAATAGATTGCAAATTCAGCAAAATAAGGTAATGCGCATTATCCTTAATTGTAATAAATATACCCCAATAGTAAGCATGTTACAGGCATTAAACTGGTTATCTATCGGGCAGGGCATTAAAAAGGCGAACCTGGTTTTAATATATAAAATAGGGCATGACCAATTACCAAGATATTTTGACGATTTTCTGAAAAAAAGATCAAGTTTTCATGATTATAATATTCGTTCAAGGCAAAACTATAACATACAGTCGGTTAAAACGATAACTTTGCAAAAATCTTTATTTTATGAGGGTGTTCGCATGTTTAATGCCCTTCCGGAGACAATAAAGAATGCACCTAATCTGAAATTTTTTAATAAAAGTTTGTACATTTTTAAAGGACACATAATAGGATGGTATTTATTTTGTAACTAACAATATGCTTTGTAAATATTTGTATTTTCTTTTCAACTAGCCAAGAGCTAAATAAAGATTATTTATTTATTTATTTATTTATTTACTATAAAACTAACATTTATATTGCAGTCGTCATATGGCAAGTAGCGATCACGTGTGGCGTATAGAAAAATGCATCCGGGCCTACCGCAAATCCTACGAGCGATACAGTCAGTGCAATTTTCTCCACACAACTTTATATGGAGGTGGATTGCATCCGTAATGGTGTGGGGTAGAATATCTTTGACGGGGAGAACGGACTTGGTAATTGTAAATTGGAATCTTACAAGAACATGTTGTGCCTTGTGCACCCTATGTTGGGTCCCATTTTTTGCTTATGCATGACAATGCGCGTCTCCACACGGGTCTTAACGTAAGAAATTATCTGGCCGAAGTTTGAATAAATTACATAGACTGGCAGGTGGTTACATAGTCAAGGACGATAACCACAAAACTTACAAGAACTGGGAGAAGTTTGGTCGAATTGTGGAACGGCTTAGATCAGAACGAAATAAGACCCTTAGTTTTAAGTACGAATCAAAGATGTCGGGAGGTCATTCGAGCCAGGGGTAGAAATACCAGATACTGATTCTTTATTTACCTTAATTTTATGTGTTTATTATGTTATTTACTGTTGTTGCGTTAATTAAAGCAATTCGCTCATTTTGGGTTGTTGTTATTTGAAGTTTTCATTAGGTATAATTTTTCTAAGACAACTCGAATCGCTGTTAATGAATAGTAAAAATAAAACGGAGCCAATGTGCGAACTCTGCGGTACACCAAACAATAATTTCACGTGACACTACAACACTGATCTTGGCGACTTATACGCTGAAAATTTCTCTATAAGTAACGGATGACATACTGTGGCAAAGATTAGTTAGTATAAATCACTCTATGGCACACTCGACACCATCCGCTACATATTCCTCAAATACTCCCAATGACCAAAAATACTTTATGTTATTCGGGATCATTGTTAGACACACATGACAGATGGTAACTGAATTCAATTAAATATTTTGAATCCATTCGAAGTCAGGATATAACCTTTTAAATTTTTAGACATTTTACATTTTTACAAGCTTTATTTTTTCTCTAATAGCCTGTTTTTGTTTGTAAAGTGCACCAAATGGGATACTGGTTTACCTTTGCTCTTCTTTTCAGCACAAATTTGTCAAAATCATCAACTAGAATTTTGTAAAATTGCTGAAAGGCGCAGTCAACATAAATACATTCCTCCAACCATTTCCAGTCAATGTGTACAAAGTTACTATATTTTTCGGGGTTAACCACAGGTTAACTTTAT
>MU183641.1:90532-130751 GCA_016904865.1 Pissodes strobi | reverse complement strand
GCCTCTCGGACTATGACATAAAATTATCACATTATAAGATTAAGGTCAATGTCAATCCAATTTGCAGAAAATGTCTTAAATCTTAAGTTACGCCTTAAAAGCACAAAATTTAATTTTTGCACCTGTAGGGTGCACAAAATTACCATAACTTTCACGCATGAATCGGTGTAAAGCGAAGCTCCGAATTCGATTCGAATGCGTTTTGCATAATGGGCTGAATAAGGGAAAATAGCAAAATGATCCCACTGTGTAAATTGGCAAGGTCCAATATATTAACATTAGTGAAAAAAACACGAGTTCGTACCAATTCACTCTCTGAGATCTGGACCGAAACGGTTCTATATATTACCAACTCAAGTAGCTTAAAAGACAAATATTCACCCCAAAGAGATAAATCTGCCGCAACCATTTTGCAAAGCGTAAATAAATGAACATAATACGTACAGGGTGTAGGCGTCATAAATTTCTCTGGATCCGTATCAATCAAACGACGTTTCAGTTCGCTCCGGCCAACACCAGGAGGACCAATAAGTACAATTGTCCTGTAAGCACCATGTCTCGGGTATAAATGGCAAACTTCCTCGTATGTGGCGATCATTTCTCGGTCAAAATCGTCGTTTTCCGCTGTATCGTAAATTATTTTTTTAGTTTTATGTTTGTCTGCTACTACGAGACAACGGGCAGGTTTCGGACTACAGGTTAAGAGATCTTCAGCCACTACTGGAACAAGACAGTGCCCTATGCAGGCAGGGAATTGAATTTTGTTAGTTGTTAAAATAGGGCATGAAAGTTTTACCCACTGTGCTAACTCAGTTGCATATAATAGTCAGCCAATAAAGCATATTCATACGTTTGTGCAGTAAAACAGAAGACATCTAGTAATTTTAACCAATAGTCGCATTCGAAAGGCTAGTTTTTGCTTCTTTCGGTGAATCATTGAAGTAATTTGCAGCTTTATTAGTTATTATTACCAGATTCTGGGAAACATGCAGTTTTATAGATGTTAATTTAATGGCTTTATTCATCATGCAATTTTAAAAGCTTGTCGCTCGTAATATGAACGTGTTGAAAAAGCTCAGGTTGATCAGTTCCTAATAAATGTCGCAAGCATTACTATTACTTTGGGGCAAGGTGCCTTGATATAAGCCTCCAGTAAACTGCAAGATCCCGAAAAAACTCATATTTGCACAATAATTCCTGCAATTAAAAACGGTACTCTCGATAAAATCAGTCACGTGAGTATCACCCTGCCAGAAAAAAATTGCAATTACTTTGCAATTTTCTATCCAGCTCATGCCAACACGCACATAAATGCCGAAAATACTAAAATTAATGACCATCTTTAACTGTTGCTTGCTGTAAATGATATTGAAATTTTAGGTATAGGATTTACATGAAAATAATTATATTTGTATTAATTTATTTAGTATGTTTTGTAAACCCTGATCCAAACTCTTCATTAGCCATGATTAAATTAAGGTGCTTTAGGCTTATTCTAACTTAACTTATTATTTTACAATGTAAACTTAAAATGCGCTCTAAACTAAGCAATTTATTGCAATGTCACAAGCGTGAGAGTCATCTCGTACTTTCAGACATAAATGGCTACGAACTGTAAAATAAAAAAATATGACATATAGCTTATCTTTCATAAGTCGCCAAATATTAAAGATGTCCCACCCTAATTCTGAATATTTATGTGCAGATAAGTAAACTACAAATATTACGTTAGTAGTAGCGAAGTAACCAAATCTTACTTCATTACATAGTAGCACTGCGTTCAGTGACATTATTCCAAGGCGAAAAAACTGAAATATTTTAGCACGAATGTTTGCGTGCTCCATCTGTAAACTTTCTAACATTAAGATTTATTTTTTAATGGTTTGATATAATCTGGAAGGAGTTGGGTTTAATTTTGCCAAAAGATAACAAAATACAATAAATAAAAAGGGAACATGATCTTAAAGTTTTATAGTACGTATATTTCTTGTTAAATAAGACACGTAAAAAATATATTATTAACATTTGCTAATAAGTTAAGTCTTGTGTTTCTTTGCACTAGTTTATTCATTACCAATAATATTGTTTTCAATTTTTTGTGGCAACTTACGCAAAACTAACTCAAACTACTAGTAATCGATATTTCAGGAAATATTATTTAACTTGCCAATGCATATTGTTATCCTTCGCATCTCCGCCGTCCCTCATTACACTTTGTAGTATACAACTTTTTCCCAAGTTTTAAAGAAGTTATCTAAAAACATGATGTTTCAGCCGACCCTGGCCGCTCGAGCTCGTCGCCTTGATGCGTCATTACAATTTTGTACCGATCGGTGACAAGTATCGAATCCGTAAATCGGTTCTTTCTTTTGGTTTTAAAAAGAAAAATGCCTAGAAATCGTATTTCAAGTACAGTGAAAGTGTTAGTGACACGTCTTGATCGCAAAGAAGGCGAAAAAAGGGGGCAATATTCATCGGAAGAAGCGAATCAGGGGGTGAGTCCATACAAGATTATATGCCAAAATTTCAACTATTCATAAATACCTGGTTATCTTAAACATATAAAAACAGAAACTATCTCTCGTATAAAAGCAAACTAAATATGTATAATACTAAACTGTAGTATTATGAATAAATATGACACTTGTAACCCTTAATTTTTTACTTAAAAAAATTAAAATGAAAACTCTCAAACTTCTAAAACTAACTATATTAGAATAAAATAGAGTGCGAACGGGTTACAGTCAAAAATGCGAATGAATCAGTAAAAGAAAATTATATTTTACCTCTCGTCAGCGAGGCAGACACTATCTTAACAAAATTAAATGTGCTGACTGCGATTTTAATTATACTAGCAAACTGTTACTTATATACGAGGGCATGACAAAACATTGTTACATTTATTAATGTTTTACATAGAGTAAAACGTTTATACCATATAAAGATGAATATAAAAAATAGAAACAAAATGTTTGTAATGCCTTCGTATTATCACGTTTTCGATATTTGATCCCCGTATGGGGCACATGTGGGACTATAAACTATAATTCGTTACAAATATTGCAAAACAAAATACTAAAAGTTATATTTAATTATGATCCACTGACTCATATTGTAGATCTATATGAGAATTTAAGAGTATGGCAATTACATAAGGTATTAAAATTTGAACAGAATAAACTTATCTACAAGATAATAAATAAAACTCAAAAATCTAATATTAACATAATATTTTCAAGGGATATTCATAGCCACAATACTAGAGAGTTTATAGGAAATAGTACTGTTATTACTAAAATGCAATTATCCTCAATACCAGGGTTCAAAAACACTGTCTAGAGGAATAAGGACTATGTATATTGTAATTATTGTTATTACTGTATTAATAAATAATTTTCAAAAAAATAATTTTTTTTTAAGTATGTCGAAGAGTGCGCTTTTCTCACGAAATTAACCCCTAAAAACCAGCCACAAAGGCAAGCTGACTCAGAATTTGCGAGCGACTAAATCCCAAGTTGGGTATTATTATGGCTTTGCATGGCCCACCGCTCGCTTCGCTCGCGACGGTGCGGAGGCTCAATCAACAAGAACTAACCAAGTGCTAACCAAAACTAACCCAAGGCTAACCCAAACTAACCCAAAATTAAGGAAAAAAGGTAAATTAATAGAAATTTTGCTAGAACGTAGACATGGATTCGTGTCGCATCGCGCACAGTATTTTGGATCGCAACTTGGGATTTAGCCGCTCGTCATAAATTTATCGGAATGTTATCGTTCGGCTTTGTCGAATCGATGTAATACCGGAACGCATTATTTGTAAACAATTCGTGTTGATATGAGCTGGCAAAAAGGTGAATAGTTCGTTGTATTAGCAGATACAATCCATCGTACCCTCCACTGTCCGCAATTGCATTTGCAGGTAGTGAACATATTCATGAACCTATGTTCCTGTAAATATGCTAATAGATCGTTGCATTTGCAGATGCGATCGATACCATAAGTAGCAAAACCAAGGAAATTCTTTTGCATTTGCAGATGCATTAGAAGATCTAGCTGAGGAAGTAACCTATCCGAATCGAGACTTACCAACATCAGAAGCACCAGATGATCCTGAACAAAATAACAACCACCTAGCTTTGTTAATAGGCAAAAAAAACGACGAAATCATACCTGCGGAGCCAGAACTACATGCCCATAGATACAGTTTTTAGATGGGACAATTACTTATTAAAAGGACTAAAAAAACAGTATGATAGAGAAGTATCCACCAGCTGCCAACTGCAATGTCCTCAGACCATCAAAATTAAATCTCGAAGAGTATTAAATCCTGCTAAGACAACTACTGTATCAATAATTACAGAAACAACTAGTCCGTGGGCTTAGTGCTTTAGCCCTCCCTTTCAATAATTTAATTAGCCAACCGTCTGAACTAAAATTATACGTTCTAAATTGGCAGAAATTCAAGGTAAACAGTCAATAATGGAGTGGGTACAGAATTATGAAATCCCTTTCAATAGGACACCACTCCGGTTAGCAAAGTAGAACACTACATAGAAGGGCAAAAAATTTAATTTCAAAATACGCATTCTTGGGGAAAACTGATCTTAAAGATGCATATTTTCTTATCCCTATGCACAGTAGTCAAAAAAGTTTTTAAGATTCGATTTTTGCAACGTACTATAATAATTTAATTGTGTTCCATTTGGTTTATGTACAGCTCCATATCTTTTCACAAAACTGAAACCAGTTCTAAGATATGTAAAATTAAAGGGCATAAAAACTGTACCCCACTTAGACGATTGGCTACTTATTAGTAATTCAAAAGAGAATTGCTTACAAGTATAAATAAAATTACACAACCATTACAAGATTTAGGTTTTATATAAATTCCGAAAAAAGCGTAGTTATTCCCGCGCAACAATGCTCATTTTTAGGGTTTATACAAGAGAAAAGGGAAATAGGGCTACTGGAATACTTGTAGTCCCCCTTTGGCCATCACAACTATGGTCAATTATTCACGGACCTACTGGCAGAACAGTCTATTGTCTTTTACCCTGAAAAATACTTACTCACATCTCCTTGTAGAGAGAAACAACCATTGTGGAAGAAAATTTCCCTGGCTCTAGGGAAATTGTCAGGAGAGCCTTTCTACAACAAAGCGTACCTAATGAAGCGATAAAAGTGATTATTTCTTCATTGACAGATAGCACCCTCAAACAAAACGGAAATACTAACAATAAATAGGGGAATTTCTGTTTTTCTAAGCGCCAACAAATATATAACAAAACCGTAAACTTATTCTTCGGCTCCTAAACATTCAATTGTCTTCGGGGTCATCCTACTCTACCATCTCACACAAATCTGCACTTTCTCTAATATTAGATATTAAACAAAAAGACGAAGCGGTTATAAAAAGGTTCCTCAATGGAACATTTAACATAAGACCCCCAAAACCACAATACTCAATTACTTGGGATCCCTACCCAGTTCTAAAGCACTTAAAGAACATGTACCCTCACGAATCCTTAAATCTACAAATCTAACTTTAAAACTAGTAACACTCTTAGTACTAATAACGGCACACAAATCACGGATCACCCGGAAGTAAAAATAGAAAATGTTTTTTAATTAGAATACATAATTGAAATCAGAATCCCGGGTAATCTAAAAGCAAGTGGCTTAAACAGGCTTATATTACCTTATTTTATTAATCAACCTGAGCTAAGTATAGCCACACTATTAGAGACTTACATAGAATGCACAAAAGGAAAAAGGGTAGTACCAGTCAATAAAAGATGAATAGTTCGTTGTATTAGCAGAAACAATCGATCGTACCCTCCACTGTCTGCAATTGCAGTAACAGGTAGTGAACATACCTATTTTTCTGTTCAAAAACAGATATTACGGCATTCACGGATACTGTAAATATGCTAATAGATCGTTGCATTTGCAGATGCAATCGATACCACAAGTAGCAAAATCAAAGGAAATTTAATACTCACTCACAAAAAGCCCTATCACCCAGCCAGCAGTCAAACCATTAGCAGATGGGCCAAGTCAATACTAAAACCCAGCAGTATAAACACGGAAATCTTTGGGGCACACAGCACGTGACACGGGGCAACTTCAGCAGCTCAAAGAATGGGAGTTACATTACAAACCATTCAGAAGACAGCTGACTCGACAGAAAAATCAAAAGTATTCTCAAAATTCTATAACAAACTTAGCGTGGGTAATCCCACTGAATTTGCATCTTATTTATTGAACCATAATTTCTAAAGAATCATTATAACTTACTTACCAACTTGTTAACATATTGCAACACGTTTTTCTTATTAAAATTAGTAAGCAGGTGAAGATTTTAATTAAAAAAAAAACAACAAGCCTAACACCGGAGAGTCGTGTTTCCAATGCCCGGCTCCGGGAGTGGAGTCGTAGAGCGCCACCAGTTCTTCCCTACTAAACTGGAAAAGCTCTGCTGGTGTTGTACGGGGTTGTTAGGCACGCTTATCAAACAAAGAAACAAAATCTTAACTCAACAAGAAAACACAATCTAAATTTACGGAGAATAAGAACATTGGTATAGTATTAAAAATAAGTTAACAAATAGGTTAATATCACTTAAGCGTTAAATATGATATATGTACCTTCATACGTGTATTATTAAATCTAATGGTTATAAATTTGGATTTTAGTTTATAAAAAGGGCCTTACAAATCTAGGACTACAGAAAAATCGCAATTTTCAGTTAATGAAGATTACATCGTAATGAGGGACGGCGGAGATGCGAAGGATAATTACAAGATCAATCGACTTACATGTAAGGAAGATCAATCGGAATTATCCGAGCATCTCCGCCGTCCCTCATTACAAACCCACCCAGTCTTTACCTTCTACCTATCATCCCAAATGCAATGTAATCAAAAATCTCAGGAACCAAAATTGTAATGACGCATCAAGGAGACGAGCTCGAGCGGCCAGGGTCGGCATCATGTTTTTAGATAACTTCTTTAAAACTTGTACCGATTGGGAAAAAGTTGTATACTACAAAGTGTAATGAGGGATGGCGGAGATGCTCGGATAATTCCGATCGATCTTCCTTACAGGTAAGTCGGTTGATCTTGTAATTTTTGTACTAATTTATTTGTTACCATATTACCACCAACCACCACCATAAATTATTACTTAATTTGCAAGTGCTTATTACTCCATACCTGTTGGTTGTGTTATTTTACACTACTAACTTTTTCTTGCCAATTTCCAACCTTCTTGCAGATTTTTTGGACCTAGTTACCAATAACAAATAATACGTTATCAAATATTATTATAAATACATCACAAGTTAATGGACAAATTACGCAGCCTAAACACGTAACCTTTCGAAAACATACCATAGGTAGCAGCCTAAAAAGAATTTGAAGACTAGCTGGTTTACGTGACCCGCAACATTTTATTCTAGACATTTATTTTTCGCTCCACGGTTTTTGAGTAATCGATGATGTTTGAATAAACCGTATTTTAAGTAACACTCGCGCCGAATTTTAGCATCTCAGAGTCAAGATTATTATTAACTAAATTTAGTCACGGCATTCATTAATAGCTTCTCAAATATTTGCACATTCAGTACGATATGTAATTTATGAGTGTTGTTATCACGATATGAAAGAAACTTGGCAGTGCCAAGTAGTAGCGACATTGTAGGTATCATTAAGAGCTTTTCAAATGTTAACTCATCAGCTCATACCTCCTTAAACAATTGCCAATTGTTCAATTGTTCAGAACGGAATGGAAAACTGAGATAGGGCAAGACAAAGGTTGACATTAACTTACACAAAATAATAGTTATTTATAATTTATCTTTGGAGAATATTATTTATAATCCAGAAGCAATACAAAACAAGCAGATATTTATACATACATTTTTTCGGGGTCTTAAGTTATGAAAAGATTTTAACCTCTCAAGCTTTATATTAAAACCATGCTTAAACAAATCCAAAATATCTAAAAAATCTTACCATTTTCTTCTTCATGTCTCGCTCTCTCATGGACTATTCGCTTTTCTTGCAGGGCCCTGCTGGGTATTAAGCCCGCCCGCAAATGTCTATCGCTTTCTTTTCTTGCTTGCCACCTTCAAAATATAACCAGTGATATGAAATATTTTCTTCTTGTAAATTTTTAAACGGTAAAGTTAAAAAAAAACGTTTCCTAAATTTATTAATGTTACTAACGCATGCCCACCATTATCTTCGATGAACTTTAGGTAAATATGACTGGTCTTATGTTAGCTTGTCCTTGAGTATTCAAACATGAAATTAAATTTGGATATTATATTCTGAAATACACCAATAGTTAAGTCCTCTTTTCTTTGTAACTCCATAAAAACGTTTTCATTACCGAGAGATTCCAACTACTCGATGGTCACCTTGTAGTTCCTGATACTGCCAATCTACATTGTAAACGTTGGGGGAAGGGGTGGGGGTATTGGGCCGTTAGCACTAACTTTACAGCAAGGAGCAGCATCTTATTACCATATTACTATAATATCATTTACTCTCTCCAAATTTTGAATAATAAAGTACTAGGTGATAAAAAATAGTTGTTTATTTTTAGAAAAACACTTGAAATTAAAAGTGCGCGAAGCTTTTATTTAATTTCTGAAAAAAACCTGACCCCAATAATAAATTTTGTAATCAGCCCCCATGGGCTCAGATGTAAATATCAATTTCAATAAATATGGATTTTGATAATTCTCTGCTACCAGCATTTTGTATCAAAACAAATTTCGCTTAATACTAAATCAACCCAGAACTCACCACGCGAAGGTATTTGAGCTTATGGTTCCTCTCGTTGGGTTCTCTCTCACCCATTTTTATAACAATTCATGTTTTTTCTCGTCTTTCAAAGTACTGAGATTTATAATCAACAGAAAGTAATATTTTCCTGCTTTCCAGTTTAATCTGATGCAACACCTGCTAGATGACTCACTACATACTTTTATAGTGACCTCGGTAACAGCTTTCAGCTGCCTGAGGGTGACGTGGACATTTCGAACTTAGGCATATCTCCTAATTCTTTGATCTGTCAATTAGGCCCATTGCATGAAAAAGCCAAATGTTCCACAAAGCGGTCTCTTAATATGTTTCCATTAATCGAATAATACCTCTTCCATTCCGTGTTAACATTTGTTTTGTTTATATCCAGCTGTTCCAAGTCAATGACATCCTAAACACAAACCATATCATGTTGTACTAATACTTACTTTCATATTTCTGAAATGCGGTCGATGAAATGAATGAAGCAAAAAATATTTTGGGTCAAATTCGATGCTCTCAAACACAATTTTAACCAAAATACCGAAACAGAATTTTTGCACGCATGTTCACCTGCATTTAAATTTCGGTGTTTAATTTTTTTTTTCCTCTTCGTACTTAATTGGGCTGCAGTACGCGTTTAAAAAACCATCCGCTAGAGCGGACTATGAAATAGACATCATGCCTTTTATAATAATAACAACGTTAAGTAAATCAAGAAAAATATTGCTGATCAGCAGGCTATTAGAACGATTGTCGACTAAATTATCAAGGCAATAAGAGAACATCCTGGTGAAACTCGGACCTCGAAAAGCACCCCGAGACAGGCAGGCTCTTTAAAGCAGCCAGATGGTTTCAATGACTAGAAGGAACACAAAATCCCTCAACACAATTACAAATAACTAATACGAAGCTCTAAGAAAGTGCTCTGGCTCTGACAACATGGAGTCTTTCAAGGCCAAATGTGAGGACACTGTCGCTTCCTTCTGGTAGTAGATTGATATCTTAGGCAGAGGAGCCACTCGACTGGTTCATGGAAGCACACCTTCTTGACTCCGAAATGGATAACTCTGAGGCATCGCCTGAGCGGGTCCTCCGTGGGGACACATCGGCACCAACCTGGAAAGTGGTTGCCAGGGTGGTCACATAGGATGCATTAAGAAAAACTGCCAATTCTTTTCGCCCGGGGACCGGATGGCGTATTTCCGGCTCTCATTCAGAAGAGCCTGGAGCCATTATACGCCCCAAAGCCTGACAAATAGGGCGAGTGGCGTTGCGTTCATACCCAAACCGTCATAACACTTACCGGGACCACAAAACATTTTAGACTCTTCACCTTGTCTTCTTTCCTTTTGAAAGCAGAGTAGAAAATGGTGGGTGGACCGGCAGAGGAAACCCATCCACGCGCATCAGCACGAATGTAGAAGTGGTATGTTCATGGAGATGGCTCCACATCGCCTGGTTACCAGGCAAGAGACTGCGCTCTACTCCAACAGTATTTCTGGAAATATTATTGAATATTGAGGGATCATTGAACAATACTTCGACTCCATCAGTGATGCTGCTAATATCATTGGAAGAGAACATCGTCGTCACAAGGAGCAGCGTCATGCTTGACCCCAGAATAAAATCACCATCTATTGGGAGTGTGACGACGCGAACGTCTGTTACTAGGTGCCGGTGGGAGTTTCCTCTCCATTTTTGTGGTATTTGGTGCTCAATGGACTATTCCATAACCTCAACGCTGATAATGTATGCCCAAGGAAATACAGATGATCTTGCAATTGTGTTCTGGCAAGTTCCCAACCACTGTCAAGTGCGGGGATGTTTAGAGAGCGGCCAAAAAATCAGAATGAGTTTCGCTCTCAGTCCTCTCATTATGGTATACTAAGGTGATGTCACAGCGATCTCGACTTGCGTACAAGAAATCAGGAGATGTTTATCTTGGTAAACATATCCAGATATGCACCGACAGTCAGGCTGCGCTTAAAGTTGCTCTGTCGTCGAGCCTGATATGGGTTCCAGGCCATATGAGCATTCAAGGCAATGATAATGCGGACGAACTGGCACGTAGGACTTGGACCCGCGCTTGGTACTGATTCATCTAATGTCAAGATTACCAGTAATTAATGAATAATTCTATGATGAATAGCTCGAGCAAGATGCGCATAAGTAGTCCAAAGCATATCTGGCCATCTTAAAGGCTCAGTTAAACCATCATCGATATTCTGACTGGACACTGCCTGATTAATTGTCACTTGAATCATATTGGGCTCAGTAATGAATCGGAATACAGATTTGTATATCCTCCTCAACAGCAGACTCTGTGATATGTGTATACATATCACTGTCTGGTTACCAGACATTCGGCCAGAGAAGGTACTTTTCTTGCTTAATATGATAGGGCTTTCAGTCTAGACTTCCACCTGAGGGATGACATAATGTGCCCTAATGTATAAAACATATATTTTATTTAAATCGCTTAAAATGACTTTTTGCACGTTTTCAATAATACCACCCCACAGTCGATATACTTAATACTACCCCAACAATGGCAGTGGGGCACAACAATTTGCGGTATATATGTTTACGTCGAGCTGTACGCTTTATAACACTGCTTTATTCTCATTATTGTCAACTGGAACTAAATACTTATTTCACTCAAATTGTTTAAAACCTGTAATCTAAAATCGAATACGATTTTCTAAGAGACAATTAAGGACAGGAAAATTGATCCTAATTGAAATAATTAGTTAAAAAAAAATAACTGTTCTAAATTTAGAAAATACATTTATTTCGTCTGTGGACCAAAAAACAGCAAGCTGAGTTTAGAATGGACGCTCTACGGAAATGATTAACCACATCATTTAACTATAAGGCACAAATTCACATTTGTGATTATGGCGGCTACAATGGAGGGGTGAACACATGGGGATTTACGGTGTATACCTACAAGGATGTGCGAGGATTTCCCGGGGGTGTACAAGATTTACTTGGGATTGTAACCTCACTTTTATTTGTTGCTTATACGAGATAAATAACTTTCTACATTAAACAATAAAATTTTTGTGCAAATTTAAAACTGGACTTTAATTCATGTAGAGCATAAATGCAAAGTAATCGTATAGGCCTGATAGCTTTCGTGATTAGAGCGCTGGCATACTTTCAATTTGAAACTGTGCGAGCAATTCCTGGCTCGGTCATCATTTTTTTATTAAAAAAATATGTAGTGTAAAACCCAAGAAACACGGTTTTTACTGATAAAATAATGTTATTTCTTAATGTTCAATGACTGCCTATGCCAAAATGGGTTTTATGTTCGTCTAAGTTAATTAAAGTACCACATTATACATATTTAGAAAAGAAACGTACAAAATAGCGCATTTGGCATAGTCATTGACCATTAAACATGTCATTATTTTATACTGAGTTTTATACTTTTTAGTAGTAAACAGAGGCTATAAACTCAGCACTACCAAAGCCTCAAAAGATGCTGGAGGCTCAAAGAGCAGCATGACTTCTCAGGTCGGAGAGCCTAGCGGACAGCAACAATTCCAGGTGCCAGGAAAGCCGTCAGATTTTGAAACCGAATCCGAAACTCAGGCCAAGGCAAAAAGTCCTAGGACTGTGGTGTATATGAAAGCCTAGAAATGGCGTCCACTAATAACAATACCACCCACCGACATCTAAGATGTCTCCAGGTAAACCTGCAACACTCAAAAGCTGCTTCTAGCATGCTTAGCCGTTGCTTCACCTGGAACAAAACAGACATTGGACTAATACAAGAGCCATGGATAAATAGAGGCCAAATTAGAGGCCTTCCAACCCATGTAAATTGGTGTACTCTAAACACCGCGTGTTGCTTTACTTTTTAGCAAACATATTAAATTTGTTCCGATTTTAGTGTTTATTTCCAGAGACTTAGTTGCAGCCATGGTAAAGGTACCCACTGACTCTGTCAAAAGGCAAGTAATATTGGCTTCAGCGTACTTCCCAGGGGAATAAGAAGAACCTCCTCCCCAACTGGTCCAGAATCTGGTAACATGGTGCAACAGAAGGAACAGACAACTAATTTTGGGCTGCGACGCGAATGCCCACCACACTATATGGGGCAGCACAAACATCAATAAGAAAGGTGAGCATATTTTGAAATATTTGTCTTCTAAAAATTTAGACATTATTAATAATCGTAACAAACCCACCTTTATAAATGCGGTAAGAAAAGAAGTTTTAGATATAACGCTATCTACCCCATTCATAACAAACTACATAACCAACTGGCATGTCTCGGACACTCACTCAATGTCCGATCACATGCATATCCGTTGAAAATACCAAAAGGGTTAGCAACCAAGTGCAAAGAGCATCTAAAGTCGGAGTTTGAGGGCGAACCGCTATCCGCTTTAACTACTGAGGAACTTGATGTAGCCTCGATACACCTAGAAAGTGCTATAATAGCCTCTTACGAAAAAAACTGCCATGTGAAACCGACCGAAAGAGATGTGCCATGGTGGAACAAGACACTAAACAGGCTAGTCGAGGAAAGCCTTCAATGAAGCCAAAAGACTGGGTAATTGAAATAACTATCATAAAACCCTATCCGAGTATAACAAAGGGTTTCGGAGATCCAAAAGAACTTTTAGGGCCTCTTGTGAAGAGATAGATAAATTAGCACCGTCCATTCGTCTACAAAAAGTGCAAGTACAAGGAGCGCTCAAACGAAATCGGCCTACTAAAGAATAGAGCCCAAGACACCTATGCTGAGACACCTGAAGAAAGTCTAAGGATTCTTCTAGAAACACATTTTCCCGGGTCAAGCATAGTTGCTAAAGAAGAGCTGGCACAAGAAGACGAGCCCATAGACGAGCCCATTGAAACCGCTCAGCGGCCTACAAAAAGGGTAAAAGGTCTAGCCAACAAAATCTTTACAAAAAACACAATCAGATGGGCGATGCATAGCTTTAAACCCTATAAATCCTCGGGAGTAGATGGAATCTTTCCAGCCTTGCTACAACAAGGTATACACTACACATGTTAACACCTACTACCACACATTCAATCAATCTTTACAGCCAGCTTTGTATTGGGCTACATTCCCAAAAACTGGAGGAAAGCTAAGGTAGCGTTCATACCAAAGACAGGGCGATGATCACAAGAGGAACCAAAGCCTTGCCGCCCCATTAGCTTAACCTCCTTCCTTCTTAAAACGATGGAAAAAATTACCGATAGGCACGTCAGGAGCAAGTTCCTTTCTAATGCTCCACTGCATGCAAAATAATTCGCATACCAACCATCGAAATCTACCACCCATGCAGAGAAGGCACTGGCTGAAAAAGAAGTGGCGCTGTGTGCATTTCAAGAGAGTGGAACCAACCACTACAAAGTGGATACAATCCATGCTAACCAGTCGTGAAGTTACCACGACCATTGGAGAAACAGCTGTCACAGTCAAAGTAATGAAGGGATGCCCTCAAGGAGGGGCCCTATCGCCTATGCTTTGGTCTCTGGTGGTTGAAGATCTACTGGTAAGACTGACTGAAGCAGGCTCTGAAGTCCAAGGTTACGCAAATGACCTAGTTATAATAATAAGAGGCAAGCATGACAACGTTCTCTCAGAACGTATGCAAAGTGCACTCAACTTTGTCAGCACATGGTGTACACAGGAAAGACTAAATGTCAACGCAAGCAAAAGCGTAGTGATCGCATTCACAAAAAGAAGGAAGCACCCGCTTTGGGAGGGACAAGAGCTTTCAAAAGAGGTTAAGTATCTTGGCATCATTCTTGGCCAGAAACTAACCTGGAACCCATACCTGGAAAGAAATATCAGAAAATCAACGGCAGCGCTTTGGGCCTGTCGACGACTCTTTGGTAAAACATGGGGGTTAAAACCCTCCATCATCTAGTGGTCCTCTAACACTGTTGTTAAGCCTATTATAACCTACGCCTGCTTGGTGTGGTGGGTAAAAACAAATAAAATAACAAAACTACGAAATCTAACAAAAGTACAAATGCTCGCCTATCTGGGTATAACAGAGGCTATGAAAACGTGCCCCACAGCAGCTCTGGAACCCCTACTTGACCTACCTCCCTCCGCTGCACATATGCATAGAAAAGGAGGACTGGATCAGTGCGTATAAGGAGAACTGGACCAGTGCGTATAGTCATTGAGACACAAAAACTGAAGTCAGGGAACCTGACTGGTCACCTTAAAATTCTGAAGTACATCCAGATTACCAAACCAACGGATACAATGGAAACAAAACTCCATTTTGATCGCTCCTTTGAAGTGGTAACTGAAGACCGCAATACTACAGGGGAAATGCTAAAACTAGACAGGGGGTCACTTTTCTGGTACACAGTTGGATCAAAAATGAAAAAAGGAGTGGGATCCGGAGTTTACATACTTAGGTGTCGAATCTCTGCACCTTTAGGAAACACTCCCACAATCTTTCAAGCAGAACTAAATGCTATCAATATAGCCATCTCTGAATGTGCCAAAAAAGGCTTAAAAGGTGCAGAGATCTATATCCTATCAGATAGTCAAGCACCCTTAAAGCGCCAGCATCTAGCAGAATCAACTCCCGGCTAGTGTGGGATTGTCGGATAGCTGCAGATCAACTGGCAAACAGAAACAGACTCACCTTAATGTGGGTACGAGGGTACGAGGGTGTGGAAAGCAACAAAGCCGATGACCAGCTCTCAGCACGGAATGGTGTACAGACTGCCTTTTGCGGGCCTGAACCATTCTGTGGTATCACTAGAGGACACGTAATGAATGAACTTAGAAATTGAGTAAATATGCTGAAAGAGACACATTGTGTCAATGCACCTGGGCAGGGACAGGCCAAGAGACTCATCTCGCACTCGCCTAACTACACAAAAAAGCTTCGCAAGCTAGAAAAAAATGAGATAAAACTGGTCGTAGACCTTCTCAATGAACATAGCCCATGGAGGTAACACCTCAAGAAAATGGGGAAAACCACTGACGAACAATGCAGATTCTGCCAAACTATGGCTGAAACGTCAGAGCACTTATTCTGCGAATGTCAGGCACTCATCGCCAAAGGATGAGGCATCTCAAAAATGCCCTTGTGGCACCTGGGGATCTACAAAAGCTCAACCCACGAAGGAGATAGGAATTTTCGTTTAAAATAGAAGAGTATACACAAACGGTCGATTGTGGTCGATGTGTTGAAGGACAAATCTTGACGAGCGACCCCGCTACCTACCATACCATACCAGACTTTTTAGTATGTTAAAATTACTCTCTACCATTTGTTTTTTAGATGACCAATAGCTAGACTGCTTTGTTGAAGTGGAACAACGTTTAGGCATAGTCCTGACAAATCAATAAAAAATATCCTAAATGCTTTACTCATGCAAACTCATAGAAAATGTATCTGAAGAGGACCTTAAAGAAATGGAAAATTTTATGAGAGAGACTGCGCCAGGTTTAATTTTAGAAAATGAGTTTGAAAATTATTATGGTGTTTTTCATAAAAAAAAAAAACACAAACTTTTAAGTATTTGCTTGGACAGCGAAAATTGACACAAATAATTGCAAAACATAAGGGATCAGCTGACGAAATCAAATCTCGATATGATATGCTGAGTCACAATTTCATGACCTTTCAGATACTTGTATAGAAAATGTATTACCTGCTCTAAGAGATGCAATAAAAAAATGCGATTGCGATATACTATTTGGGAAGTGAAATTGATAATAACAGTTCGATACCTATAATAAAGAAACCTATTACTGAAAATGAAACTGGCGATCAAACAGAAGACGTTGACAAATACATGGTGGGTGACATTGTGACTCTTGGGGCTGAAAAAAAAAATGTCAAAACATTCTTAGTGTCCTACCAGTAAAGTCAGAAAATGAGACAAATAACCTCGATAATCAAGAAAGCAGTTTGGTTTTAGATGTATGTAATATTTCATTAGTAGGAATAGGGGAACTAGTCATGAAAGATTTTTGGTCGAAGCTTGTCGAGAGTGATAACGCTTGTTTAAATGAAAATGGAGCTATTGAAAATAAAACAGCTATTATAAAAAAAAAATCATCATTGGCTACGCGATGAGAGAAAAAATAAAGTCAGTGTGGATCGTCGACAACGCTTTCTTTATTCTAAATAATTCGAACAAAGAGAAAACACGAGTCAAAAAACAAATTTCGTCAAAAGGCAGTCGTAAAATGAAAATAAAGAGAAAGATCCCAGCCAAAACAAAAAAAGTGCTTAGTAGAAAGTTTTCTTCTTTTGAAACATCTTCGGAAGATGATGCTTATGTTAAGTATGATGGCAGCACCGATATCGAAAGTTTTTGCAGTACTGGCAGAAAAGAATCGGAGAATGGCTCGGATAATGATATTAATAAGGCACAGGAACTTCATTTAGAAGTTGGCACATTTTATGCAGTATACTACGACACTAAGTGGTATATAGAGGTATTGAAACAATAAGCAAAAAAAAGTGGAAATACCTTCTATTGGCCGACAAAGGCAGACAGTGCAGATGTCGACAAAGAATTTATTTCTTACGGCCCTGTATGTTTTACACCTGATTCAGATGGGAATCAAGATTTTCAGTTAACGAGCTAGCTCTTGCTTATACTAAAAAAGCTTATGGTTCAATCTTAATTTACTTTGGCTAATTTTTTTCCTAATTGTTCCCATTTCAATAGGATTAAAACTTTCATTTATTTCCATATGTACCTATTCACTTTCGCGTTAGGTATTTTTTTAGCTTTTGTTAATGTTTCTGTATATTTTTATACGTTGTGTAAGACTGAATAAGATATTATATTCATAAAGAAATAAGCTTCGTGACGCCTAATTGTTCCTATGCCAAATAGGGTTTAAACTTTCGTTTATTTCCTTATATGTACCTATTCACTTTTCCGTTAGGTATTTTTTTATACGTTGTATAAGACTGAATAAAATATTAGGTATATAAGATATTATATTCATAAAGAAAGGTGTGTGACAGCAAAGTCTTCCTATGCCAAATAGGATTTAAGCTTTCGTTTATATTCTTATATGTACTTATTCACTTCTGCGTTATATTTTTAGCTCTTGTTAAAGTTTTTGTATTTTATACATTGTGTATAACTGAATGCAATAAGGTTTGTTACACCTAATTTTTCCCATGTCATAATAAGATTTAAACTTTAATTTTTTTCCATATATGTACGGTGGCCAACTAATACAAAAGCTCTCTATTTCCTTGACATGTACAACACGTGTGGAAAACGTCAGAATAGCGAGTAAGATACCCAAGTGCCATAAACTAATACATATTATCGTCAAATCCAAAGAGACAACAGCATACTAAAAAATAGATAACAGCTAGAATAAGTTTTTACATTCAAGATATTCTTTTAAGCTATAAAAGCTGTGTCCGAGTAACATATCTCTTACTTTTTGTTTGAAGACTGGAATGCTTTTTATTGTTTTCAGTTTAAGGGGTAAATGATTATAGATTTTTAGAGGTAAAACTGTGACGCTGTTCGCGACTAATTCTAAGTTGTGTTGAGGCAAGAGGAGATTAGAGGTGTGACGTAAATTATAATTGATCGCTCTGTCAGAAAAATGAGTATATGAATGTGGATTTTTCCTAACATGTAACACACAAGAAAGAATATACATTAAAATAACAGTTAATACACGAATGTAATAGAGGCTTGAAAAGCATTGCTCTTATGATGCGCTTCTGAAGAATCAGAATACTGTCAATCTGTGGTGAGCCACCCCAACATATAATGCAGTAATTCATTCTTGAATAGATGTGTGCATAGTAGTATGTTTTAAGAATATCAATGGAAACGAAGTTTCTGAGGTTAAACAAAACATAATTTTTTGTTGCGAGATTCTTACAGATGCACTCGATGTGAGTCACCCATCTAAGCTGAGCATCCAAGTGTAATCCCAAAGATCTTGTGACTGGTTTTTGGTGTATAGTTGTTCCATTGGTGTAAACACACAGGCTGCAATCAATTATACCAGACGTAAACCAGACCATGTCCGTTTTGGACACATTCAAAGATAAAAAGTTCCGCTTACAGTAGTCACTCATTACCTCCGCGCAAATACTCGCGTTGGCAGAAAGGTCCTTATCATTTTTGGCGGATATTATTATGTTAGTGTCATACGCAAACTGAGAAACATAGCCGTCGGGAAAGCAATCTATTAAGTCATTTATGAACAGTACAAATAACCCAAAGTACTTCCCTGAGGAATTCCCAGATCCAAAACTTGCGGCTGCGATTCAATTCTAGATTTATTGGAGAAGTTGATCCTTACTTTTTGTTTCCTAGAATCAAGGTAAGATTTTAACCAAGACAATGGCTTAGCTGTTATACCATATGATTGTAATTTGAGAATCAACAGATCATGTCTGATTGTGTCAAATGCGCGGGATAGATCGAAATTTAGACATATACTCTTATTTTTGTTGTGCAAATTTGACATTACATACTTCAATAGTTCGAACAAAGCATCTTCTGTAGACTTACCCACCTGAAAACCGAACTGAGATGGGTTCAATAGTTGGTTGGTCTTTATAAAGTATTTTAAGTTGTCATAAAAAGTGTTCTCCAATATTTTTGAGAAAACCGAAAGCAGAGAAATGCCACGATAATTAGAGATCTGTTCGACTGACCCCTTTTTATGAATTGAAATAACGATAGCCTGCTTTAATACGGATGGGAATATGCCATCCTCGAACGATCTGTTAATCAGCACAGCCAGAGGACACTTAATATATTCGGCAACGTGACCCAATAGTGAGCAAGGTACATCATCGAACCCTTTGGATTCCTTTTTTGAAACTTTCTTAATTATATTACCAACCTCATCCGCTAATATAGGGAGCAGCTCCATCGATTATCCAATAAATGGAGTAAAATTTAAATTTCAAAGGGTGGGGTAGTCTGTAACCAAGTTTTTAGGAGTTTTCAAAAATAATCTATTAAACTCATGAGCAATATCACCAGTATTAATTGATACAATACCATTTTTCAGTTCGCTAGGCAAACCTCTCGACTTGTTAGCCAAGGTTTCATTTTTGATGATACTCCATGCAGCCGCTGATTTGTTTCCGGCGTTTAAAATCCTATTGTTAAAGTAATTCCGCTTCGCATCGTATATCGATCTTCTCTGATATCTTTTTAAGGTGATATATAGTTCGTATGACTTTTGGCAGTTGCAATTTTTATAGGTTCTATAGATGTCTCTTAAGATTTGACCTCTATTCTTAATTTCAGGTGTAATCCATTTATTTCCCGTAAAATTGTGTCTATATTTTTTCACTTTAGGAAAGCAGTTTAAAATTATTATATTAAATCTATTTAAAAAAAAAACACTAAACATCTCATCAGCATTATTTTGTTTCTCAAGACAAGCATTCCAGTCTTACACTCGAACGGATTCAATGAAATTATTTATATTGTAAACATTCTTAAAATTTCTGCGATAAACATATGAGCAGTGATTGACAATCTTTTTTGTAACTTTCAACTGAATACGCTACATAAAATGATCCGACACATCACAAAAAAAAACAGTATCACAATCAATCGGAAAAGAACAAACATTAGTAAAAAAATTGTCAATAACCGATTTACAATTCCCTTGAATTCTAGTAAAATCCTTTACACACATCGACAAGCCATAGGCGGCGAACAAATTTATTACATTTCTTGAAACATAACTCAGTTTATCCTGATCAAAATTAATATTAAAATATCCCCAAAAAAACAATCCGTTTTGTAGCGATGTCCCTCTGATAAAATTTTTTCAAGTAATCGATCAAAGGTATCTAAATTTGCCGAAGGGGGCCGATATAAAGTAATAACATTCAACACTCCATCATTCAAACAAATTTTTAAAGAAACAAACTCAAAGTTTCCCTCAATGGGGTCGACATTGAGCGCCATGTCCTGAAATTCAATGCTCTCTCACAAAAACGGCCACTCCTCCTCCTAAAGAGTTGGAGCGGCAGTAGTAAGTGGATGGACGTCTTCCATAACTCGGTAACCGTTAGTCATATAACTTGGAGAAAAAAATATTGTCGAGTAAATCGGCCAAGGGAAATCGCTGGAAATTATTTTCAACTTTGTAGAATGGCCGCTAGGGCGCAACTGAAATGGTAAATCAAAAAAGTGCCTTTTCTTCAAAAATATGAATGTAAATATACAGGGTGCTACAAATTCGAGTGCATGCATGGGGATCTCGGAAACCGTAAGAGATACGAAGTCGGTTAAATTAAGGTAAAGTTGTGCAATTTGAAGCCCAACAAGATGCAGTTTTGAAATTTGAAAAATTCCGAATAGTTCCGGAGATATTCGTAAAAAAACGAAAAGCAGCTATTTTATTTTTATTTTTTCCTGACTTTATTTGAAGAGATAATATAACATAAATTTAACATTATTATTGTTACTTTTTCTCCGTGTTGCCGATTTTCCGTTATCATTCCCAAAAGCCAGTGAAAATAATCCAGTCTTCGATCGAAATCCGCAGCAGTCAATACCTGATGTAGGACTAAGTGATAAAGATGTAATCTGAAACAAGGGAGCCAACTGATGCAAAAAGATTGGAAAGATAGGATGGGAAAAAGTCATTAAATAGACCTTTGTGGCATTACAATCTTTTGATTCGTTCATGTTGTTGCTTACTTGTGTTCTTTGAGGATGTTTTGAACAGTAGTTCGAGTTACTCCCAGGTCTTGCCCAATGATCCTAGTACTTAATTGAGGATTGAACTCGACGTAAGCTAGCATATTAACGACGTTCTGTTCCGTGCGTCATCTGCGTTGTCTGCGGTATACAAGAAAATGAACGTTTCCAGTTGTCCGCAAACGATTAATGACTCGAAGAAAAACTTTTCTACTAAGGTGACGTCTGCTTGGGTATTGTTGCGCATAAACCCGGGCAGCGATTGTAGCATTTCTCATGGATTCGAAATAAACACCAACCATGTCAAATAATTCTTCGTTTGTATACAACATTTTGGAAAAATTAAATTAAAGCAACACGAACATCAATAAAGATATGAACAAGAAAACACGAGAGTAGCAACTAAATGACATAGACATAAAAGTAAAATGTCTAAATTTTTTGACGTATTGTTTTCAATTTTGTTTTCACAGTCTACTACTTTTTTTTATTTGGTGATTGAGGAAACGATTATTTACATATTTTACTCTTTTCTTGTACAGGGTGTCCCATTTTCGATGATATTACGGGGTATCTCACTTACGAGTAAAGATAGAGAGTTGCGGTTTTCGCAATACTGTGCTACTTTTTTGTGAAAAGAACGATGGTATAAACAAAATTTTCATAGCCCGCTTTGTTTCTGAGATACAGGGCGAAATTGAAAATAATGCATTTTGGGACCCTCCTAGTATCTCCGTTATTCTTTAACATATCGCAAAGCTAAAAACTTACTCTTGTATACTTTTTTACGTAGAAACCAGTGGCGTAGTCAGATTTTTGCTGTGAGCTGTCATTTTTGAGCCATAAATCAAATTTATGTTTTTTTAAATGAAACACCCTGTATATTTTCCTTTGGTTTGAATGGAAATTTTATAAGCTTTTCAAAAATATATAATACATGATATGTATTTTAAATAATAAGCCTAAAATTCATAATTTCACAAAATGTATCTCTATACGACACTCTTGATGAGTATAGTATAAGCATTATCTTTTAAACAAAATTATAAGGATTAGTAGGCAGAGATTATCAGAGCAATGGAATGATCATTTTTTATTGGCAAGACCTGTCAGTGGCAAAATTTATATTTTCTGTGTAATATTGTATTTTTACGATGGTTGAAAACGATAATTATGAATATTTTGAAAAATATGACATGTTAGTCTGCTTTATGCAGAGCAATGAAAACTCCCGTGAAGCTTCTCAACTATTATTCAATATGTTTGTTTGAATATTTATTTACCTTTTGATTTATTTGGGTTTATTTTTTATTTAAGTATTATTTTAATTTATGGATATTTTGAAAGAAGACAACCTGGTCATTTAATGTTTTCCGGAATAAAGAGAACATGGAACGTTTATCCGGCCCCTACCAAAAACGTATACTAAGGAAAATCGCGGTAAGGGCGGAGGCAACGTTCCTAGTTCTACCAATTTCTTTCTTTATTCCGGAAAACTTTAAAAGATCAGGATGCCTTCTTTCCGAATATCTATAAAATGATACTTAAAAAAATAAACCCAAATAAGTCAAAAGGTAAATAAATATTCGAACAAACTTATTGGAATATAGCTGAGAAGCTACACGGAAGTTTTCATTGCTCTGTATAAAGCAGACTAACATGTCAAATTTTTCAAAATATTGATAATTTTTATTTTGAGCCATCGTAAAAAATACAATATTACACAGAAAATATAAATTTTGCCACTGAAATGTCTTGCCAATAAAAAATTCCATTCCATTCCATTGTTTTTAATAGTCTCTGCCTGCTAATACTTATACCGTTGTTTAAAAGACAATGCTTATACTATACTCATCAAGAGTGTCGTATACAGACACATTTTGTGAAATTATGGATTACAGGCTTATTATTTAAAATACATATCATGTATTATATATTTTTATAAAGCTTATAAAATTTCCATTCAAACGAAAGAAAAATATACAGGATGTTACATTAAAAAAAAATACAAGAGTGTCGTATCGAGACACATTTTGTGAAATTATGAATTTTAGGCTTAGTATTTAAAATACATATCATGTATTATATATTTTTACAAAGCTTATAACATTTCCAATCAAACGAAACAAAAATATACAGGGTGTTCCATTTAAAAAACATAAGTTTGATTTATAGCTAAAAATTGACAGCTCACAGCAAAAATCTGATCACGCCACTGGATTCTACGTCAAAAACTGTATAAGAGCAATTTTTTAGCTTTGCGATATGTTAAAGGATAACGGAGATACGAGGGGGGGTCCCAAAATGCATTATTTTCAATTTCGCCCTGTATCTCAGGAACGAAGCGGGCTATGAAAATTTTGTTTATACCATCGTTCTTTTCACAAAAAAGTAGCACAGTATTGCGAAAACCCCAACTCTCTATCTTTACTCGTAAGTGAGATACCCCGTAATATCATCGAAAATGGGACACCCTGTACATACATTGGCAGTTGGGACAATTGCGGTTTTTATCAATATATTGGAACTACTATTTTTCATTAAATGTCTTAGAAGTCAATAACTATTTATGTAACATAGAGTATCCCCTTAAATTGCGGAGACGTTGCATAATCCAGCCCCCTAATATTTATTTTAATGATATCTCCGGTTAGAAAAAAGATAGAAAGTTCAGGTTTGCGTAGAATTTAAGGGAATTTCGTCCTCTATTCAACAATGTAAAAAGAGACTACTATTTGAAATTTTCATAAAAATCATGCAATGATATACAGCGCCCTCTAGCGATAACGGCGAAATCTGTTCGTATAAATTTTATGCAGCACATTATTAGGCAATAAAAGCTCTTTTAAACGAGACCTAGTTTGTTCAATTCTGTTGACTCATACCGGAGTTATGGTCATTTAAATGAAACATGTTTGACGTTTCCCCCACCACTATATTTTATGAGATATAGCAATAGTATATTATTTTATATGGAGGAAAAGTGATACTTTTCATGGCGCGCTCGTGTTTAACAGCCGAACGGAGTGAGGCTGGTAATAGAGAGCAAACCATGAAAAGTAGCTTTTCCTCCAAATAAAATATGCTGTTTTTTCTTCAAATGTCGACAAATTAATGCAAAAACATCTATTTTTAATAGTAATAATATCTAATTATTATTAAAGATAAATGGGTTCGCAAGGCGGCTTAGACCACGGTCGTAGGTGGCCTTGCTTAGACCGGTGTCGGTGAATATAATGTAACATCAAGCTGTCAGTGGACACTGTCAACAATAATAATTTTTTTAAGATTGCGTCTCCGATTGCGTTTTAATTCCGTATTGATAAGCAGTTATTGAGTAAGTTCGATTAAATAATAACCAATTTGTTCCTAAATTAGTGATTTTTAGAAATGCAGTCACAAATTGAGTGATAAATACAAATTGTAGTTTAATAAATCTTGAGTTGTTGACGCTTATTTTGTGGTCTGTTTGTATTGTATCTATGTTGCTATGACAACACTTTTACCTACGCCGGCGGAAAAGTGAAAAGTAAAGCTCCGGCGGCGGCGGAGGAAAAACGAAACTTCAAGGCCGCCTACACAGTCGAGTAATGACGGATTTACTGACGTTTGAAGAAAAAATACTTTAAATAAAAAAAGTCACAAATTTTCTACTTTTTACGATGGTAAAATTCGCAATATATCTTTACGTTCATATTTTTGGAGAAAAGGCCTTTTTTTATTTACCATTCCAGTTGCGCCCCCTAGCGGCCATCCTACAAAGTTGAAAATACTTTCCAGCGATTTCCCTTGGCCGATTTACTTCACAACATTTTTTTCTCCAAGTTATATGACTAACGGTTACCGAGTAATGGCCGACGTCCATCCTTAGTTGGCCACCCGGTACCTATTACTGGGATGTAGTAGGATTTACTAAGGGTTTCTAGGAATTATGCGATTTACTTCAAAAACGGGATGTAGGTGTACACTTTTCGCTTCATGTGTTCACCCCTCGGCTACAATTTTTGGAAAATAACAAACACAAAAAGCATTTTTTTGTTTGAATTTATTAACGCACTCTTACGTCAGCATGTAGATGCAAATTTGTTATTGAAATCGGGTTCTAAATAAAAAAAATATATATATCGTATATATCAGCACACTTACCAATAGTGATCATCTTGGCATACTATATGCAGTACATCGCCCATTTTAAAATTCAATCCCGCTTCTTTGCAGGGTATATATGGGTCCGTTGAGCTGTCATAATCAAAGCAAGCCTTTACTCTCACTTTGCCCTCTCTTTCATTATAGAAGGTTGGCGCCGGCACTAATTTAAAGGTTATGGTACCCTCGGAACTTTGCTAAAAAAGTCAATAGTATAGTGTAAAGTTCTAACATAAAGCCTAATATAAAACCTACAACAGTCAAAGTGTGGGTGGTTACCACACTTTGCCTGGGAATTTGATCGCCGACAAATTAAATTAATTTTATATCCGTTATCAAGACATGCTCGTATTCTGAAATATTTTTGTTAATAATGATAATTTTTTACAGATAATAGATTCAAACGTCCACGACTACCACGGATCTATGGCTTATAATATTTATTCCTATCATCCTTTTTAAAAATACAAATACACGATCAATAATCCGGCGCAAAAACAAAAAAGTTAAGAGGGGGGGGGGGGGACATTATAAATGATCACCGTGTACAAGGTTGTCGCGTATATTTTTTAAGACACCTACTTACAGAGATTATTTTAAGGGATAAAAAACATCAAAAACAGTTATAAAGTTTTTCCTAAATCGCTAAGATTTTTTATCAAAAAATGTCAAATAAGTGTTTTTTTTAAGTGGACGATTTTCATTTTATCAGATAGTCATTTCATTACTGATTCCGAATGTACCAGTTTGATACTTTTATCTTTAAATTTAACTGAGAAAAATGAGAAAAAATCGTTTCATAATAGTTATTTATGCAACAAGTGTGTAAAGTGAATCTTTTTTTATGAATGGGAATATTGTCGCATGAGCCGTAGGCGAATGCGACAATCCCATGAATAAAAAAAGGGTACTTTACACATGAGTAGCATACAAACTTTTTTCTACTATCGAAAAATATATGAAAAAATAAAAATAATGTTATATTACTTTACGCACTAGTGCGTAAAGTAAATTATTTTACGCACTAGTGCGTAAAATATATTATTTTACGCACTGCCCTAAACGTCAAAAAATATGTCAGTAAACGTCAAAAAATATGTCAGCTTTACTTTACGCACTAGTGCGTAAAATACCTTACTTTACGCACTGCACATTAAAAAGGCCTATTTTACGAATCTTAGAGAGTGCGTAAAGTGTGTATTTTACGCACGGTAGTAGAAAAAATTTATTTTGGATTTAAATTATAATTGTGTTGAACTCTCGATTATTGCGAAATATTTTCATTTTATGATATAGACTTTTTACAACCCTCTTTTTAAACATTATCGAATTAGTTTGGGTAAATATCCATATCAATCTTATCTGATGAGAATGTAAAGGAACGAAATTGTTTGTTAGTTTCCTTTGCTATATTGAGTTGTATAGTAAGTTACTTAGAAAATGTTCGTCATATTGATAAATCGAGAGAATGTCTGATCGACAAATTTGACAATTACAAAAGTTGTGTTCTGAGCTTTGTATTTTCAATTCTACCTTTTTGAAATTTTTTCGAAGTCGGAGGCAGATTTGCCTTTGAAACGTAGAGTTTTTTTTAAAGTATTTCGGCTTCGTTAAGATCAACAAATTGGATCTTAATGCATACATCTAACTTCCATATACGCATTGCCCTCCCTCTTTAACTCACCAAAATAGCAAGAACATCGTTAGGCTCTTTTCCTTCTACGTTGATTCCGTTTACCTCCACTAGTTCATCACCAACATGAATTAGTCCTGACCTGTCTGCTGCTCCTCCATGCATAATCCTCGCTATCACAATTTTCCCTGTTATTTCGTCTGTTTTTATCGTTGCACCCTGTATAAAACTGCCACTTATAAATCGTTACATAGAATGACATATTAACTAAAAATTAAAATGAGGAATTAACTAAAGACCGCTAAGCGAATACATGTAATAGAAGCCAGGTTTAAATGGAGAGGGTCAAACTACACCGAATAAAATGAATAACTAAATAAATATTATATAACTTAAATATAACTATTTTATGGAGTTATAGATATAGAATTTGTACAGAAGAATATGTCATACGACAGGATAAATATGGAAGGAGCTAATGCAAATAAGATTAAAATGCATAGTGAGCGCGCCATATATTCCCGGCCTTGCTGGCGAACAGCGGCGTAAAAGACGTCATTGTAAGAGCATGAGAAGAACGTATTGGATAAATTACTGCATTAATTGCAATGGTTATATATGTTAAAACTGCAAAGCGCAAATCTGAAAAGATTAAACACTAAAGCAATAAAATGGTCAATAGTTTAAAAAAGAAACGATAAAACTTAAATTGGTCATGGAGCCTGCGCCCCAGCGAAAAACAGAAACCGCTAGCTGCCCCACAGGAATAGCGCATAGATGTGGCAGGACTGGGAATTTCAAGAGAGACTGTCGAGTACAACTACGGTCTACATCATCATCCAGAGACGCAAGAAGTTCAAAGTCAAATCAGGAAGAGTTACAACAACATAAATATAACCACAGAAAAGGAAGATTGCATAATAATACAGATGCTTTATCCAGAGGACCATGCTAGGGTAAGTATACACCTTGCAAAATAATAGATCAATGAGAAGGAAACGCTCCTATTAGGCAAATCAAGTTTATGGTTGATCAGCAGTGGACCTCAGTGCAACTGAAAAAGATCAGCTTTAGGATAGTGAAACACCACTACTGATAAAAGGTAAAGAACGTCAACTAGGAAGCTGGAGAGATATTTCAACTAAGGGATTTATTTTTAAAGCTCTGTGGGCTCAGTGGGACCCACTGGTAGTTGATAATGGACTTCCTAAACCAGTCTGGGAAAGTGCCGATGGAAAAATAATGAAGACACAGTTAGTGGTACTAAGAAAGAGGGTATCGGAAGTCCTGGAAGAAGTCCATAATGGAAAATCTGGTGCTCACCTCGGAGTGAACGAAACGATTGACAAGATGCGCGACAGATTTTACTGCCAGGGTGTGAAACCATGGTGTCGGCCGTGCTCAACCTGTGCCGCAAGTCAAAAAACCTAAAACAGGGTCTAGAGGAAATATCAAACGGTATAATGTGGGACTACCGTTTGAACGTATCGCCAGTGGCCGAATGAAGATTGGATATAATCTCAAAACCAGATGAACGATAAAGTCTGGTTATCTAATCCGCAAATGAAGAAAGGAAGATACCCCAAGCTAATGCCAGTATAGAAAGGACCCGTCATCAAAAGAATTATGGTGTATAGAATTCAACGTAGCCCCAGAAGAAAAGTGAAAGTTATCCACCTCGACAGGCTCAAAGCATATCACGGAAATGAAGTAGCTGATCGGGCCGATCAGCTTTAAGAGGCAATGTTACGGTTAGCGACCATCTGAATATTTTTGTGCTACCCTATACACCTAAACTTGCCGCGTGTACATTCTTTCCGTATGAGTCATCGCCGACCGAGAAGGCTCCCGATATAGTGCCTAGAATAATACAGAAGCCGGCGGACGCTTCCAGATTAGTCCGGAGACATATTCTACTGAATATAAATAGCACGCAGAACGTGTGTAGTGAGGAGTTATTCACTGAGTGTGGAATTATAAAGATCAATTAGTTGTAAAGTTAGAAGAGTAGTTTGGTGTGTTTAAATGTATATAATGATAAAGAATAAAGAGTTTTTCTTGGTCCGCCAATAAAACCAATAAATGAGCATCGCAAACCTTTCAAAAATATCAAAATATGTTTTTTAAATCGATCGCTCTGTATAGGGTTCATTTATTGGATAGTCCGTTGGTTGCTAACCAGGAATATATTAAGACTAACTGAGGAAAATCAGGAAAACGGTTCCATAGCATTAACGTGTTAATCCAACGCATTGATCTTATTGCATAGTCTTTGTCGTTTTTCTCAATTAGTTTTTAAAAATATAGATAAAAATGATATTTTCGCACTATACAGCTTTTTTAAAAAATACTTAAAAACCTAATGCATCAGAAAAGTTTGTACCACGATACATAGGTGTATCGTGGTTTGTATCTTCTGTACCTTCCGTTATTTTTCACCTGCCGACCCTTCCATAGACGCGTTTCGCCGTATAACGGCTCGTCAGTATGGCTATAGGGTGAGCAGATGAAAGAACGGTATTTATGTCTGGGGACAGCCCCGCAACTTTGAGTCGCCTTTTTTTTTTCATGTACTTCGCGATACAACCAGTCGTCTGTATGTGCTCTGGTGATCTAGAGGTCTGCATGGTTGGCCTTCACTTCGGCGACTCGAGTTCAAACCCCGTCGGTTTTTTTTATATACTTTTTAGGTTATATTTCTAAACAGTTCTTTCTAGATTTTGGATATGTCTTGGGTTAAATTGGGTTAGCACCTGGTTAGTTTCCTTTTCTTGAGCCCCCGTAGCGAGGAGGGCCATACTCTGCTCAGAGCTGCGGGGATATCCCTAAATTCTTGTGAGAACGGTACTTGAGGCTTTAAATAAACCCAGTGCAATTCCAACCAGTAGTGTGTTGTAGCCGGCGCCATCTAACCGTAACCTGCTAAGTTTATCGGAGATAGTCAGTACTATACTATAGTAATTATTGGCTACTACTTGACCTGTGTATGCCAGGTGACCTAGTATAGTACTGTCTATCTCCAACAAACTTAGCAATAGATGGTGCCGACTACAACACACTACTGGTTTGAATTTAAAAACTGACTATCCGATAAGTTAACCATTTAAAAAACTAAAGTTAATATTTTTGACATCTTGGCAATGCTCATTTATTTGTTCTGAAAAAAAAAATACTTGCTGATCAAGAAATCACACATCTTGTATATTTAAAGCTTTTTAATATCTCTTCAAATAACCTCTCTAGGGTATGGGTCACTATTCATTAATATAATCATTAGAGACCGGAGTTTATGCATTTTGTATACATATGCATTTTTTGCATAGTTATGAGTTTTTGAAGGAAAAATGCATATTTTAAGCCGCCTGGACGACGGTGCGGCCAGCGAATATTAACTATGACAAGAAGGCCCACTTAATGGCAAGAGAGCGCTACAAAGGAATCGTCTTCGTTGCCTGGTAACGTTCGGCGAACTTCGCCGCACACAGGTTGAATTTAAATAAAAACTGGCCATAAACTATATTTTTGTTTGCGTTATATCTAATCAAATTTATGACGAAATTATTTATAGCACTCTAATACTCTATTTGGCTTTGTAAAAACACAATTGATATCTTCTGAATTGTTTGCAGCGCCCTGTCAAACTTACGTTATGTTTTTTTTTATTATTATCACCAAATAAATATTTTGATAAAGTTTGTATTCAACTGGTTTCAAAAATCTGTTAACGTTTTTAATTAGTTATTATTGATAACAATACTCAAGGTATGTAATAACTAATATTGAAAAGATTTTGATTTTGTGTTAATGATTTCACCATATTTCCGAATACTAATATTCTGACAAAAGACATCAAGAAGAAAATGTTGCTCGAATTTGCCCCATCTTTTAATATTCAATTAAATTTTGGCGTTTTGGGTGATTTTAAAATTGGTTAAAGATTTCGCACAATATTTTTACTGTATATTTCATTCCTATTTTGTAATACAAAACAACTAAAAAATAGCGATATTATCTTATATCGAATATTGACTCAACTATAGAATTTAGGCGTGAAAATTAATCTGACAAAAGAAAAGGATGAGCTGTCTATGGCCGCCGCGTCAAAGGTCGCCTGATTGTTTTATTTGTATCATGGCCTGCCGATATTCTGCTAGTGTTCCCGCGGGGAAAGAGACATACTAAACTGTTGACATGCCGCCGCGGAGAGTGATCCTTTTTATCATATAGTTTTGCCCAAATACATAATAAAAAGATAAATACTGATGTACAGGGTGTTCACCCATAATGTCCCCCCCTTTAACTTTGTTAATTTTTAAGCTACAAAAAAAAATAAAAAACAAAATTGTAGGGTTTTTTATGTAGTTTTTGCACACGTAAAGAAAAAAACAAAAAAATGTATAGTATACAGGGTAGATCAAAAAGAAACATTTTTTTAAATCTAGCCCCCATTTTTTATTCGATTTTTCGATTCTATGTAAAATTCTAAGGATTTTTAGTATAACACACTATCTGCCTATTCCTAATACTTTAGAAGTTATTGACAGTTGAAGTCGCTATTTCTTAATTATAATAATAATTATTTAATCATTTTTAAAACAGAAGATACAAAAGCACTAGGTCGAATTGAGGAAACTCAATATTTATACCTCAGTGACTTCAAAAGCTAAACAAAAAGTTATATTCTTAGGTGGCTGTTGCCATAAAAAAATAAAAGAAAAAACAAAATAGCGACTTCAACTGTCAATAACTCCTAAAGTATTAGGAATTGGCATGTAGTGTGTTACATTAAAAATCCTTAGAATTTTACGTAGAATCGAAAAATCGAAAAAGAAATGAGGGCTAGATTTTAAAAAATGCTTCTTTTTGATCTACCCTGTATACTATAAATTTTTCTGTTTTTTCCTTTACGTGTGCAAAAACTAGATTGAAAACCCTACAATTTTGTTTTTAATTTTTTTTGTAGCTTAAAAATTAACAAAGTTAAAGGGGGGGGGGGGACATTATAGGTGAACACCCTGTACTATACTGCTAACGTGCGAACACTCCGTTGAGGTTATGTGTTGTGTTATACCTAATTGTGCAACAACTGAAGCCAGATTATCAGAAAATGGCGCTTCGAAATGATCCCTTATTGGCTAAGTTTGTAACGTGAGCAGTTTTCCCTGCTGCTGTCTTGTTTGAGCATTTACGTTTCTCTGTTTTTTTTTTTGCTTCATATGTTGTACTGAAAGTACTTTCAAATGTCATTTAAATAACCCTTAACGCAACGCATCATTAAATTGGAATTTTAAAAGCTATATCTGTTGTAAATTTATCGGTACGGGTGGACAAGAAATTGGATAATCGATTAAACGCTTAATATTTTAGCAAATAACTGAATAATCGATTAATCGAAATAATCGATTATCGATATTTTCTGAAATATTAATCGATAAGTCGATTAATCGGTAATATCTTAAAAGTGAATCGAATAATCGATTATTGTTGCCCACCCCTAATCCCATAATATTGTAGTAAGTGAAACTGAAGCTGAAATTTAGGTAGAATCATTATTGCTGATGCATGACTGATGTTATTATAAAAAGCGGTAATAAATAATTTGGCTGAATCAGCAGAAAAAAAATTTATAATTTAGGTTTAATTTGTAAATATGACTTTGATATTACCTTGGGATAGTATATAATCAAGTGTTTTTGAACAACAGCTGCACTGATGCTTCTATATTTTTTACTAGTTTCGTCCCTATTAGATTAATTTTTAAAAATAGCGATAACTCTGAAATACATGTATGGCAAAATTGCAGGCCCTCATCAACGCGTTTCTGTCGTCCGCTTAATATTCATTTTGCTCGTAAGGCTCCTGAATTAACCGTTGCAAAATCAAAATTTGGATCATCGAATTAAAAATTTAAAACCCTTTTTTACCACGAAGGAGCCCTTAATTTTCAAAATCATTTTTTAGAACGATTTAAGAACATACAAATGATCTTTATACATGATTTTTATCGTCAGTGATAATTGATACTCCCTATATATAAATATAGATGATGAGCAAAAAATTCAACAATTATTTGTCTAAAACACGATATATTAAACGTGTAATACTTAATTACTTTTATATCTTATTTCTGGTAAACCTTATTATGGCCAGCTTTCCTAGAAATTTGACCAGTGTGCGCCGGGTCCAAAGGTCACATGCCAGTATCATGCTAGCAGCGAATATTAACTACGACAAAAAGGTTCACTCAATGGCAAGAGAGCGCTACAAAGGAATCGTCGTTTATTTTCTTCGTTGCCTGGTAACGTTCGGCGAACTTCGCCGCACACAGGTTGAATTTAAATAAAAGTTGGCCATAAACGATATTTTCGTTTGCGGTATAATTAATCAAATTTATGACGAAATTATTTATAGCACTCTAATACTCTATTTGGCTTTGGAAAAACTCAATTGATATCTTCTGAATTGTTTGCAGCGCCCTGTCAAACCTACGTTATGGTTTTTTTTTATTATTATCACCAAATAAATATTTTGATAAAGTTTGTATTCAACTGGCTGTTTCAAAAATCTGTTAACGTTTTCAATTAGTTATTATTGATAACAATACTCAAGGTATATAATAACTAATATTTTAAAGATTTTGATTTTGTGTTAATGATTACACCATATTTCCGAATACTAATATTCTGACAAAAGACATCAAGAAGAAAATGTTGCTCGAATTGGCCCCATCTTTTAATATTTAGTTAAATTTTGGCGTTTTGGGTGATTTTAAAATTGGGTAAAGGGTTCGCACAATATTTTTACTGTATATTTCATTCCTATTTTGTAATACAACACAACTAAAAAATAGCGATATTATCTTATATCGAATATTGACTCGACTATAGAATTTAGGCGTGAAAATTAATCTGACAAAAGGATGAGCTGGTCTATGGCCGCCGCGTCAAAGGTGGCCTGCCAACATGATTGTTTTATTTGTATCATGGCCTGCCGATATTCTGCTAGTGTTCGCGCGGGGAAGGAGACACACCGTTGACATGCCACTGCGGAGAGTGATCCTTCTTATCATATAGTATTGCCCAAATACATAATAAAAAGATAAAGACTGATGTACTATACTGCTAACGTGCTAACACTCCGTTGAGGTTATGTGTTGGTGTTATACCTAATTGTGCAACAACTGAAGCCAGATTATTAGAAAATGGCGCGTCGAAATGAGGATCCTTTATTGGCTAAATTTGTAACGTGCGCAGTTTTCCCTGCTGCTGTCTTGTTCGAGCATTTACGTTTCTCTGTTTTTTTTTTGCTTCATATGTTGTACTGAAAGTATTTTCAAATACGAAAAAGAAAGTTTGTGGCTTTAGTGGACATTATTTACCAGATGCGAGTTCAATTCACTACTATGGTCTCCAAAAATTATGGAAAGCCAAAGTGTATGAACCATAAGCAATTTCCACCATCTCTGTCGGCAAAATCGACGACGCGTTTCGATCTGTATGGATCTCGTCAGGTCGATGCAGCCATATGACAGAGATGATGGAAATTGCTTTGCCTGCGTCTTATGAACCGTACTTGACGGAACGCAGCGGTAAGATGTTGTTCGTAGAAATTGCACCTGGTTCCAGGCAGGAGGCAGGAGGCTTTCCATAATTTTTGAAGACCATAGTAGTGAATTGACCTCGCATCTGGCAAATAATGTCCGCTAAAGCCACGAACTTTCTTTTTCGTATTTTTAAAATGTGACGGACGTGAATTTGACAGGTTGGTATTTTCAAATGTCTTTTAAATTACCCTTAACGCAACGCATTATTAAATTGGAATTTTAAAAGCTATATCTGTTGTAAAGTCATCGGTACGGGTGGGCAAGAAATTGAATAATCGATTAAACGCTTAATATTTTAGCAAATAACTGAATAATCGATTATCGATATTTTCTGAAATATTAATCGATAAGTCGATTAATCGGTAATTTCTTAAAAGTGAATCGAATAATCGATTATTGTCGCCCACCCCTAATCCCATAATATTGTAGTAAGTGAAACTGAAGCTGAAATTTCGGTAGAATCATTATATGCAAGACTGATGTTATTATAAAAAGAGGTAATAAATACTTTGGCTGAATCAGCAGATAAAAAATTTATAATTTATTTTTAATTGATATTACCTTGGGATAGTTAGAATATAAGCGAGTGTTTTTGAACAACAACTGCACTGATAGTTCTATATTTTTTACTAGTTTCGTCCCTATTAGATTAATTTTTAAAAATAGCGATACCTCTGAAATACATGTATGGCAAAATTGCAGGCTCTCATCAACGCGTTTCTGTCGTCCGCTTTACATTCATTTTGCTCCTGAGACTCCTGAATTAATCGTTGCAAAAACAAAATTTGGATCATCGAATTAAAAATTTAAAACCCTTTTTTACAACGAAGGAGCCCTTAATTTTCAAAATCATTTTTTAAATCAATTTAAGAACATACAAATGATTTTTATCGTTAGTGATAATTGATACTCTCTATATATAAATATAGATGATGAGCAAAAAATTCAACAATTATTTGTTTAAAACACGATATATTAAACGTGTAATATTTAATAACTTTTATGTCTTATTTCTGGTAAACCTTATTATGGCCAGCTTTCCTAGAAATTCGACCAGTGTGCGCCGGGTCCAAAGGTCACATGCCAGTATCATGCTAGTTTTCGCGCGGGGAAGGAGACATACCGTTGACATGCCGCCGCGGAGAGTGAATCTTCTTATCGTAGTTGATATTCGCTGGTGCGGCGCCTGAACACCTAAACTCGATTTAGAGTGAGATTTCCCTAGTAAACTAACCTTCTATTGAGAAATTACATTAGCCTGTGTGTTTCTTTGGTCAGATGTTTTAACTAGAATTTCTTTACCTGCACCTTAGACCTTCTATAAATTATTTATTTGTTCACATTTGTTACAGTTTAGCAGTATTACTCAGATTGTCATTTGTCAGACCCGCAGTTATTATTGTACGCCCAAACAAAGCGAAAGTAAAAAACGAAAGGGGTGATTATGTCGAAAATACGATGTAGTTCGTGGATCAAGCCTTATTCAGAACTTGTTTTGGACGACGATCATGTTTTTTGCAAGCCTTGTTCAAACGTTGTTTCCTGCTCGAAGAATTTCCAAAGAGCCCAACACATTAAGAAGTCGCCTCACATTGCTAAGGTTAACAAGATGAAATCCGGCCCCATTCAGTCAACGTAGAAGCAGGCTTTTGAGACCTTTAAAAACGAAAACCATGGCTAGTCAGAATCTAACGAAGAACTGTGTTAAATGTTTTTGGCTGGTAATATTCCTTCAAACAAGCTGACTAACACGCAAGTAAAGACTTTCCTGCAAAAATATTCAAAATTTAATGCTCCAGATGAGTCAACATTAAGAAAAAACGTTATTGCAAAGGTGTTTCGTATCGTGCTAGATGAAATAAAGAATGAAATTGGAGATAACTATATGCATATTGCATTCAATGAGATAATTGATTCGTGTGGTCGTTACATAGTTAATTTAATGATCGGAAAACTCACAGAAGAACCTGGAAAAGCTTACGTCATAGCTGTAAAAGAACTGGAAAACCAAACAACCTTACAGTAATCCGTTTTATTCAAGAAACATTAACAAATTTCTTTTTGCCGAATGCAGTCCCTATAGATAAAATTGTTGTCCTGTTGTCCGATGCTGCACCATATATGGTAAAGGCAGGAGAGAATTGAAAAATATTTTATGAAAATTTAATTGTAACTTGTTTAGCTCACAGATTAAATAGAGTTGCGGAAATTATTAGAACTTCTTTCCTATTGGTCAATGACCTAATAGCAAATGTGAAAAAAATGTTCATAAAGGTCCCATTAAGAGTGCAGTTTTACAAGGCGAATTTGCTCGGAGTACCATTACCACCTGGGTCTGTCGCGACTAGTTGGGTACCTGGATTCGTACCACAATATTTTATGCAGATAATTTCCAAAAATTGAAAGACTTAATTTCATAAATATTTAATGATTCACAGTACATCCAAAAGTGTAAAGAAATATTTCAAAAATGTTAATTACAGTTAATCTATATTAACTGTAACTATGTATTTCTAGCAGATAGTATTTTGTAACTAGAAAAATCATGTACAAGGCTACCAGAATCGATGAATATAATAGAAACAAGTGAACAAAATTGCAAACAAATACAAGGTGAGCTAGGAAAAACAGGAATGGCAAAATTAGAAAATTTAATAGAAAAACACGGGTTTTAAGGCAGATGGTAAACATAATGTCAGGGAAAACTGTAAATAATTTGTCTATTGAAACCGCCTTAGTTTCTAAAGTAAATTATAATACTTCAGTAGATGTAGGGAGATCGTTTTCTTTGTACAAACATATCCTTAATGATAGACGCCACAATTTTTTAGTTCAAAACCTTGAAGCACACCTAATAACTAGTGCGTTTTATTATTTTTCAAATTAATATTATCATAAGTTTGATATAAATTGATATAGGAAAATTGTATTTGTGATTTGATAAAGTATACACAACTGTAATTTATTTTTATTCAATACTGAATCCCCTAGTTTAGGGAAAAATTAATTTACACAGTCAAAACTTAGTTTTGCATAAATAAAAAAATTGTGTATATATGCGCATATTCTTAAGGTTTTTGGTTGCATATAATCCGGTCTTTAATAATCATACTGATCTCTCAGCCCCTTTAAGAAACTCAGATGCTCACGCATTGATATTGACCCAGCTAATATTATTCCCTTGATCAGTTCTTACCCTATAAAACCTTTCTGGGAAGCAGAAAAGATATGCGTCTTCCAGAGTGTGCGCATGAGTGAGTAAGTTGAACTTCAACCTAGGATGGAATGCAAACACTCCTCACTGCTATATAAGCCTACAGACTGGCCTTGTGGCCCTGCCTGAAACCATACGATCAGTCATGAGCAGCACTTAAATATTGTACTACTTATATGTAATAAATTTCGTCTGTTTTAAATCAGCTTCGCCTGACCACTCTCTGGTATATTTCGAATCATTAACGAAGAAGGGGGGATTAAAAAGTGATACTTGCCCCCTAAGAAGCGGCCCTCTGGTTTTAAATTTAAACTCCATGGGTAGGCCGGGAATTCATGACGCTACCCACGTAGGTGCTGGTAGAGTAATTTTCAAACACTAATTAAAAAAAAACGTAATTTTAAACATAACATGAAAACATAAGTCTATAATATTCAAAAAGCGACCAAAAATAAATATATCTGAAGGAAACTGCAGTCTATTTGTTTGTGTGTTTGGGGGGCGAAATACTTACAACGATTGGTTCAGCGCTTTGTGTACCAGTCTTGGCAAAAAAGAAAAATCTTGCGTAAATGACAATGGCAAAAATTAAAAGTTAAGCAAAACTACTCCGATTATATAAAATGTTATAATTTTCTTAAATTAATAGTAGATACATAAAATATAAGTAAGTGAAGTTCGTAAAGCACTTGAATGTGATGTGACAGAAGTGGTACAGAAGTAGAAGACTTTTTTCGTTTTGTCATTAATTATTGTCATTTCTGTTCACAAATAGAAAATGGATTGAACTTCAGTCATTGTCATTTGACAAATTGTTTAATCCAGCAGCGATATCCGTCAACGGAAGTGATAAATACTAAAATCAAAATCCGTCTGTTGATTTGCTTTTGTTGTTTCAGCATGAATCCCAAATTTACTTAAATCAATACCCGTTGAAAATACAAAAGAACAGTTGTCAACTGTGCCAGAAAACATGTTTAGTCGTTTTGTAAAGAGTTGAATCGAATAAAAAAAATGGCTTGAATCAAATGTTCTCTCTGATAGTAAAACACATTAGCGCCTTAATTTGATTTTCACTTTTCAGACAAAATGTTCTAGGAAAATATTACTATAGCTATTTTACAGCAGAACTGAGATAGGCATTGTTTAACTGCAATGTTCAAATTAGTCGCACATTTGAAACATTTCAACTGCTTGCTGAAAGTTTTTAGTTCTACTCTCTGATCTTTGAGAGTATGTGTCCCCATGTATGTATTGCGCCCAAAATTTGATAGTCTCCATGGGGATCTCGGTGGTCATTAGCGTATCTGTTTTAACCCCCAAAAATTAGGAAATCGAAGTGAATGGGAGTAGCCGCCAATTTCAGATAGCACGACGTTTCTAATATAAAAGCGATTATTTTGTGGGTATAGAAATATATCGACATTAAGAAAGTATAGGTATAATGGTCTTTCTGAAACTGGACAAATAAACAGATGTATAATAATTATTCAAAATTTAAAAATATAGAAAATAATTATAAAAACTAAAATATATGCAATAATATATACAATAATACACATGATAATACTACAATAATACGATAATAGAAATAATATATTCAATTAAAAAAAAACTACAAATTGTCATCTGAACAATCGGTTGAGTTGTCACTCTCACCCACATGTATAATAATTGGTTCTACTGTTTCATCAACCATACTGTCAAGCTGCCACATTCGTTTTTCCTCGTTTATTACATGCTCTACACACTTTCGCTACTTATCTCCATCGACATGTTTAATAGCTTGGTGAGAAAGTACCTCAACATCCTTCATTTTGTAGGTAGTATTTCTGGTGGCAACAAAATTTTTTACTTGCTAACCCAAACTAACTCTATGGGATTTAGCTCACAGTGATAGGGTGGAAGTCGAAGTACAACAGTGCGTTTGTTTGTCATTTCGTCGACCATATATATCTAGTATATTTGTGCTTTTCCATGTTTGCTGTATTCAAACGCTCCTTGTTGACAAGACATCGTCGAAATGGATTATTTTTTCAAGAGCCACTGTTTTATGTCCGCTTTTCGCCAAGCACTTGTTGGTATAGTCTATACAAGGTCCGTTAACCTGCCCCCCCCCCCCCCCCCCCCCCCCC
>MU183641.1:63616-84026 GCA_016904865.1 Pissodes strobi | reverse complement strand
TCCCTGTTAGTATAGGTAATAGTCAATAATAACTAGTACCAGGCCTATTTTTCTATTATCTTTTTTTTTCTTTTTCTCTTTCTCTAAGCCGCATTGGGAGAACAGAATCTGCCCTTGAGCAGAAGTCTGAAATGTGGGCTTTTTACTCACTAGTTGTTCCTCTTAGATTGTGTTAGAGTAATTTTGTTTTTTGAGTCTTTAGAGTGATTTATGTATTATGATTGTGAGTAATAAACGTTTTTATTATTATTATTATTATTATTATATAAGATAGCAATAAAGCTCAAGTCTTAGATTGGCTACTTAAAAGACTGTATTAGGAATACTGGGAAAATATATTGCTGCATCAAGGCCATATAATCTTTACAAAATCCTATTGGACTTTTCTATTGCTTTCTTAAACCATTACTTTAACTCCTACCGCCTAGAGCTCTTTTAAAGCGGCCATCTTGTCATTCTGACTATCTGTCGTGATTCAGTAGCGGTGTTCAATATAATTTCCTTAAAAATTTAAAATATTTCACATAAATACTTACAAGTTAAAAGAAATGGTAATTTAAAAAAAAAGTAAAGTTGCCATCTTTAAGGATAATAAATGAAAATGTAGATCAACATAAAACTGGACAAAATTTGAGGTTATGGTGATCTAATTTGGTGCAGAAAACTTGATCGCAGCGCTAGAAGACTTATGCGATACCGTGATAAGGCCAAGTAGTTTTATGAGAAGGCCGAGCAACCTTGGTCAAGACTAAGAAGCTTTACTCTAAGGAACAGTTAGGAGTAAACAGATTAATTACAGTAAATAAAAGGTTATGACAAAACTAATAGGATTTATGCCTTTTTTCTAAGAAACCTTGAGGTTTTAAATGATAAGAAGCCATATTTTTACAAACAGCACAAGCCTCCATATTGGAAATATTTTAGGGAGGTAATATTATTCAATAAATTTATCAAAATTTCGCAGTTCCTACCTTAAAAAATACGAGCATTTTAACAGTAATACAATATAATATTACAAGCAAACATTTTTAAGTTTGTTTATAATAACCAAACCTTGTTTAGAATTAGTCAATAATAATTTAATTATTTAAAAAAGCAGTAAATTTAAGGCGCATTAATTTTTAGAAGGTATCTTTCCATATTTGATCGAAAAAGTCGACTGCGTTATAATTTTTGTCTCCCATTTCGGCGAATTTGCCAGATTTTGGAATTGCATCTCCCCCATGTTTAATCTTTGGAGTTGGAATGCATCACCGACTAGACGACATCACATGACGCACATTTGTTTGATGTAACTGGTTTACAGGTTATGATAATTTAATCTAAATATGTTAAAAATCTGAGAGTTCTTAAACTCATCCTAATCTTAGATCACTATAAGTCCTATGGTTTTAAATGACATTTGCTGAAAGTTTTATGATTGCCTTGAATGATAAGAGAATCGATTTCAATGCAAGTTGGTTTTAAACAAGCTTTAAGATTTGGTCTCGAGACCCTGTCTAGAGCAGAAGGTTTTAAGTGAGTCTTATTCATTTGGCTATAACAACGTCTTGAAAACCATATTAAAGCTTCTTTTGTTACTTGGGATAGTATTTATATTTTATTATAAGAAGGTATAAATCTTCTCGCCCATCGTCTGTCAGGCTCTCGAGGTTATAGTGCCCGGTTTTATTGCTATATATATGTTCGGTGGCCCGAGTACGAGGAGCCGTCAATAAGAATTTTGATTTCATGCATTTCAATGCAAATCTATAAGAAATTGATCGTACCCCAATTTCATAGCCGTTTACACAGACTTCGTATAGACTTTACTTTTTCTATTTTTCTAGAATGGTAGGTTGCATTATCAAGCACTATAATAGATCCTGGGGGTATTAGATCTAACATTTGCTGAAATTGCTATTCATCAAATATATCTGCATTCATGTCTTCATGATAATATCCAGTGTGTTTCGACTTAAATGATAACAGGTCCCCTTCTACGAACCCATTTACACTACCAATATGGACCACAATTAATCTGCTGCCTTTTCCAGATGGAGGTTTGATTCCTGTAGATCAGCCCTCCAACGCAGCTTGTCGGAAACTTTTTATATTTTTGTCATGCCACATCTTGTTTACTGTATGCCCTTCATTTACCCATGTTTCATCCAAATAAAATATGTTTCGGTTTTCACTACGATAGTCTTTTATCATCCTTAGGAACTTTCGTCTCCAGCAAATAATTTCATCTTTTTTCTATTAAAAGTAATTTTCTGTTTTGTGTATCCCATTCAAAATTCATTTCTTTCAATGTTTTCCATAATTTGTCTCTACTTATTTGGGAAAAAATTTTCCTCGTTTTTCATTTTCATCCATAACAATTTTTCTCCTTCCAGATAGTGTTTTTGGAGGCTTCATACTGTTACGGTAATTTTAACAATTCCGTAACATCAGGTTTTTCCGAGTTTGCTTGTATTTGTTTTTAATTTGAAATAATAAATTTTCATCTTCAACCTATTTTGAATTACTGTCTGAACCGACCTGGTAGCAACAGTGTGGAAAATTCCGCATTAAATAGTACGAAAATATTAATAAATGAATTTTTATGTTGCCCATCAAGTTCATTTAAAACTAATTTGGTCTTTTAAATATATCAGTCGATAATAATTATCTAGTTAATATAAAATGAACATTAATATTATGGGTTGAATCTACGTAAATACAGCAGTGGAATATATTATTTAAAATTGATAAATAATTTCAAATATCCAGTTCAGATTTTATGGTTAAAGATCGGTCGCTTCGTACTTCGTACGGTGAAAAAAATTGAAATATTTGTGACGACTGCGTGTCAGTGAAATTTTCTTTCGAGATGTGATTCTGGTGGAAGGTGAGACTCGATTTTAAATCTTATCTTGTACCGATTACCAGCGTAAAAGGTTTAAGAGAAGGTAGGGCTTGATTTATTTTATTTTTGTTTGTTTTGCGATATCTGATCTTATTTCTAGTTTCCTATATCGTAAAGTCTGTAAGCAGAATAAAGCTGCTAAGCTTGTGAATTTCTGGGCTACTATCGTTTCGCATACCACGTTGCCTTTTGCCGTGTGTATGTTTGTGCCTGTAGGGCATGTGAGATAGTTTTTTGGGCTTTAGGCTCTTTGATAAGAGAGAAAAAAAAGGACTTGATCCTACAAAAGCAGGGGTTATTAAATTTCGGGTTTAGTTCAGCAACCCAACTAAGGAATCGATCAAATTGGCCTATAGGGCTCATATCTAGGTTCTAGTTAGAGGTAGCAATTTTTAGAAATTAATAACTAAAACTGTCGATAATGTAGGATACTCAGTCTAATTTTCTCTAGTATCGTTATCAGTTGGATTCAGGCTTAGTTAGTTATTATTCAACCTATGTAAATATTTTATCGTCACCTTGTTATTTAAAGAGCGCCTTCTCAAGCCCTTCTCGACCGTGGTCGGTGAAAGATCATTATTGTTTGTTTGTTTTATTTCTCTATTTCTATCTAAATTTGTTGTTACCTTTGTTTTTGAGTTAAACTGATTTTTGAGTTAGAAAATAGCTTTCAGGCAATTGAATGATTGTCATTGCCTTTGTTTTAGAATTGAATTAATTTTTGAGTTGAAAAGTAGCTTTCAGGCAATAATTAAATTCTGATTACCTGTTTAAATTTATTGATTTCATTTTTGTTCTCACCTGATTATTGTAACTGTTTTTATTGTTCATTACAATATTTCTCAGCTTAAATAGCCGTTCATTTTATTTATAATCTGTTCACTGTTTGATTTAAAAACATAATTATGGTCTACAGTCTAGACAATTCTGTGAAAATTGGCGGAGGCATATTTAATTAAATTAAATTAAATTTCTCCTTCAGCGTGTTTTCACATTTTTCAGCATTGTTAATTGAGAAGAATTATTTCTAGTTCTCTCCTGTCAATTTCTGTATTAAAAAACCTAAGCTTAGACAAGCGACATTCTCCGCCAAATCGAAACAGAGTTGTATTAACATTCTTGGTGAACTCTTTAACTGCCTTGCACTGTTATTTTTCATGCTACTGAGTCCACACGCACTCGGCCTACCAGGACAGCTTCCAGTGACGTCACAGGACAGATCCTAGGCACTACAGCAAATTCCAGTAGCCCTCTCCAGGAAGCTCGGAGGAACCACAAGGTGATTAAAGTGTAGATGTCACCAAGATAGTTCAACAGAATTCACTTACTTTTGTTAGAAGGAAATAGAATAAAGATTGTTTTTTTAAAATTTTTTATCTTTTATTTTGCACTTTTAATCACTACAGCACTTGAAAAAAAAAATAATTAAAATAAGCATGCTTCTTACCCATATACCCTGAGTATCTTTCAGTTTATCTTTTTAGTAAATTAAAGTAATAATTTGAAGAAAAGTGCATTTATAGTTTATTGTGGCAAATTAACTAATTGCATTTTATCTTAACGAATTAACTTTTATTGTATCGTAACAAATTGCCTTTTTCTCATAACAATACAGCCACTTGATGATTCACGTAAAATCTTATATATAGATGTTAGCCCGACTCCTGTCATTTGCGAACACATTTCAACCTTTCTTCTCGTTAACTGATAAAGCACACTTGGAAAGTCTCTTCACTTCAATGGTATCAACCGGTCTCGATCGTCTTACAACAAATACTAAACCTGAACAAGCTAAGGGACGTAAATATCCAATAGGCACATCATAAATAACAATTCCGGTATGATCAGGTACAAAATATGCAGGTGGATAAAATAAGTAATTCAAGTAAATTATGATATTATATAATATGTAATATTTTGATTTTAATAATTTCATATTTACGTGATATTTTCGTACAGTGTTAGATTTTTAACATTTTAACATCTTGGAATCATGGAAAGTCTGTTAAGATTCTATCGGACAATAATTTACAACTTCGCAGCATTTCCAAATAGACATAGTTTAGAAAATATTATTAAAAACTATTTTGTGTAAAATTTTTGCTATTTAATAAGCTTTTGCTACTTAAAATTTAACAATAATTAAGAACCTCCCTACAAACCGTTCTTGTCGGTTACGCCTTTTCGCTACCTATTTTTAGAAGAGCTCAGGTGAGATTTTGCCATAGGCAAGCAATAAAGTCATCTATCTCCATGGCAGACAAGACGTGAATAAAAACAAATTGTCATGAAAATGGCAACATTTAAAGATTTTAGTCTACTTAATGTTAATTTGTGGCCAAATACCTTTTTTCATATATTATTTTATTTTTTGTATGTTCCGAGATTTTTTTAGTAGATTACGTAAACCTTTAAAAAAAAGTGATTGCGTCGGTGGAGTTTAAGCACCTTTTTATATCAATATATTTTCGAACCAAGGGCTTATTTCAGTTGTCAGCAAAAACTCCAAAATAGTATATTTAAAAAGGTAAGGGACAAAAATGCTAGCATAGGATAGATCCATTATACGTCAATGGATAGATCAGATTTACAATTTGTAAACGACCACTACAAAAATGTGGCCTAAAAACAATTTTTTCTTCAAACGTCAGTAAATCCGTCATTACTCGCCTGTGTAGGCGGCCGTGAAGTTTCGTTTTTCCTCCGCCGGAGCTTTACTTTTCACTTTTCCGCCGGCGGAGGTAAAGTGTTGTCATAGCAACATAGATACAATACAAACAGACAACAAAATAAGCGTCAACAACTCAAGATTTACTAAACTACAATTTGTATTTATCACTCAATTTGTGACTGCATTTCTAAAAATCACTAATTTAGGAACAAATTGGTTATTATTTAATCGAACTTACTCAATAACTGCTTATCAATACGGAATTAAAACGCAATCGGAAACGCAATCTTAAAAAAATAATTATTGTTGACAGTGTCCACTGACAGCTTTATGTTACATTATATTTACCGACACCGGTCTAAGCAAGGCCACCTACGACCGTGGTCTAAGCCGCCTTGCGAACCCATTTATCTTTAATAATAATTAGTTATTATTACTATTAAAAAGAGATGTTTTTGCATTAATTTGTCGACATTTGAAGAAAAAACAGCATATTTTATTTGGAGGAAAAGTTACTTTTCATGGCTTGCTCTCTATTACCGGCCTCACTCCGTTCGGCTGTTAAACACGAGCGCGCCATGAAAAGTATCACTTTTCCTCCATATAAAATAATATACTATTTCAGATTTCAGTCATGTTTGCCTCATCCTGTTAAAATTTGTCAAAACCCCTTAGGCCTTTTTGACGTGACCCCGTCGATCAAAACGATCTGACAAAAATACGTAAACGCCATATGGTAAATTTTTCAGGAACAAGAAAAAACTGTTCAAAAATCATCACAGTCCTTATTTGTTGATCTTATTATAACCTTATCATATTTAAATACTAAATTGGGGTTTGAAACCTTAGGCATATTTTGCCGAAGGTTTCAAAACAGTTTTATCCACAATACCGGAACAGAATTTTTGCACTCGACGCGCGTTTAATTATTTTTATTAGGTGTATAATTATGTGTTTTAGTTTCCAATTAGCCAAGATTTTTTTTTCCCAAGATAATATAAAAACGATATAATTTAACAAATAAAATCATTTATCTTAAAAATAGGGGAGGTATTTCCGCACTGATCAACTACAAATAAAATGAGTGTTTATAATAATAGAAAATAAAAAAAGAATCTGATGAAATATAACTATAAAAACATTTTTCTAAAAATACGAAATAGCACTGGCCTAAAACTTTAAATTAAGATAAAAAACACGATTTAAAAAATACTAAAGGCCTTCTATGCAGTGTCAGGTAAAGTATCCGAAATGTTATTTTGGGTTTCTAGTGAGAAATATTATAATTCTACAACGCATTGAGGTTCAATGGTATAATTCCTACGTAAATCCGTTAGATCATTTTTTTTTGTTAACTGGTAATTCGGTACTGTAGGCTTTAGGTATCTATCTATCTGGTCAGTACCGGCTCATAAAGGACTCTCGGACTCCACCCCTCCAGGATTATTCTCAAAATAATTTCATACTGAAATCCGTATCGAAATGCTAACTCTAAATATCTGAACTCGGCAGTGGGAGTAAAAATCTAGGCACTCAATAGATAGTTGTGGAGTGGGATAACCGTCGCGTGTCGCCCGCACGCATTTTTCTAAACGCCACACGTGATCGTATCGGATCATAAGGCGACTGTAATATAAATATAGTTTTGGGTTAGTTTCGGAGCAAGCGAAGGGTACAATATGTCTTCGTGATGCAATTAGTCTGTGGCAAGAGCTCTCGTCGTCGAGAGGTTTAGATGGTTGGGTCTCACCTGGACACACCTGGTTCAAACCCCGTTGCTTTTTTTATAATTTTTTTAAAGATTATGTTTCTAAACAGTTTTTTTCCTTGATTTTAGGTATGTCTTGGGTTAGCACCTGGTTAGTTTCCTTTTCTTGAGCCCCCGTAGCGAGCGAAGCGAGCGGAGGGCCATGCGGATCGACCAATAGGAGAGGCCGATTTTTACATAGTGCTCTACTCGTGTAGAGGATCTTAAAACGCAAGCCATGCAGTGTTCAAATATTTTAAAACGAAACGTTTTCCTGATAATATAAGATAGTAACGGGGGTACTATAAAACTAACATTTATATTGCAGTCGTCATATGGCAAGTTGCGATCACGTGTGGCGTATAGAAAAATGCCGCCCGCACACCTTATTTTGGACTGACTCCACATACCCGCAACCCTTTTGTTTTGATTGGCTGGTGGCGAATTCTTTCTATCGTCTCACCGACGCGCAGTGCCGGGTTGACGAGTAGCTTATTGCAGTTTTCGCGTAAGTAAATACGGGGGCGCAAATTTTATGGGTTTGAATGAGGGTGTGTAGTCCGTCTTAAGAAATTTGCTTCAAGTAACTTAGCTTTAAAGGAGAAGGTAATACAAAAATAATCGAAGTTCGATGCCAGTATTAGATACAGTGCAAGTGCAAAAACAATGTAGAAGTAGGCCAAGCTTCACACGTAAATTTGTTAAAAACGTTTATGATAAAATTCCTTAGTTGTGTGGTTGTAAAGGAAAACGCACTTTTCTTTTCTGTGTTTACTGATTGGACAAAGGTAGGCATTTCTGAATTGAAGCCAAATAAAACCAAAACGTAAAAATAGTTGATGTGAGCTTTCGACTTTTAGGTAGATTGAATACCTACAGATACTTGTTTAAGTACTGTTTATGCAGTTCCAAAAATATAATCAAGCAGCATTACTAAAAAATGACTCAAAATTCGCTCAAAATCATATATTTTTTGAACTGATAGGTACGATCTGGCAAAGGTGTCCTTTATAAGCCCCCCTAAAGATAAACCAACGAGTCACCGTCTCTGGTTGTTTTTAAAATGGAACCTCAACCGGTATTTCAGATTCTGGATACGATATTTTTACTTTAACTTGGGGATTATTTTTTTCAAATATAATTTTTACTACGTCGGAAAACTGTAGGTCATTATCGTCAGTAGCTTTAAATTTTTTGGCGGGTGTGACAGATTTCCAGTATTATATTGTGACACTAACCTCGCATGATCGCTTGCATGTATTACGTAAGATTGTAGGCCTTTCCGGCGGTACTTGGATAGACATCGTTTTCATCTTTCTTATGTTAGCACGTATCTTATCCACTGGCATATATGTGTAGTCCGGTACTAATTATTTTATTATTATTATTATGTTTTTAGTAACGCTTGATATACTTAAGAAATATGTTAGCATAACCATCATGTTTGTTTTTATTATGCCCAGGAGAGTTGTCGCGGAAAAATTAGTACATTCTTTTTCTCCTAATTGGCCAACTGTAATAAATATGCAAAAACATGAGAGAAAATTTCATTAGCCCCTCTTTTGCAATCCATCCCATCCCAAAAATAACAATAACCGTTTGCGCTTCCACTCTCGTAGATGGTAATATTGCGTATTTAGGAAGCCTCCGCATTACAGAACCCGAGCTAAATAACGCTGCCTAATTGGCTAACTCCAACTCCGCCCGTCAACGTTTTTTACTTCACGCACTTGTATGAGACTTTTAGAGAAACGCTGGAATGTGAACGCCTGGCTCAGATGGTAAGACTCCCGTGTTTAGAACCCAAAGTAATGGGTTCGACGCCCAGCCGTTGGAATTTATTAATTTTTTTTTGGATTAGTTAGTTTTTTGACATGCCCTTGGATTAGTTTATGTTAGTTGCGCTCCGCAGCGAGCAGCGGGCATTCCATGACTACAAATGATGCGTGAAGTGAAAAAACCTAAACAACATTGGCAGGCAGGGTTCGCGTAACACACGTGCTTATCTAGGCCAATCAGGAGGCGTTATTTAGCTGAGGTTCTGTAACGCGGAGGCTTCCTAAATACGCGGTAAAATTATAACAGGCATATTTGCATGAAAAGCCTAATAACATGTTGGAGACATAAGGAATTGTCAGTACTTTTATAAGACAAAACTATCAATAACTGCGGATGGATCCCAGTGGTTTTGTTTTTTTTTTAGGCAATTTCTGGGTTCATAAGCGACTGCTTCAGAGTTATGATTGCAAAACTGTCGTTTATGCAAGTTGTAATAAAAATTTAGCAACGGTTAATTCGCCGGTTACAAGCTTAGTGGCCAACTATGCGGTACATTTTTCAAGTACATCCATACCAAACCATTTGGTATTTCTGTCGATAAAATCCACACTCTGTACATCTAGAATCCTGGTGAAAATATGTTCAGAAAAAGACAGATTTGGTTTAAAGATTATGCGGGCTACTTAGTCATTTTAACTTCTCATCACTATCATTTCGTTGCTAAAAAAAAAACCGGTTTAATAAGAACAACTACAAGAGCATGTACCGGCATTCAGATTAAAGCCATTATCGAGATCACCATGGTGAGCATCTAATTTGGGACACGCTGTAGAGTGTAAATGAATATTGTATTATCTAATCCTTAAACCTCTATTTGTATTTAAAAAACCAAAAGAATTTCTTCATAGTTGAAAAACATTTTAATGCATGCTGTACAAATATAAATCTATCTCTATTATAATCAAGTGTTATTAACTGCAATTGGTGTCAATTTCAAACTGCCTTTAATATACTAGTACTTACAAGTGGTTCTTTACTTTTGACTAACTGGACTATTTTGTATGCGAGTTCAGAATCGTCAATATCGTCATCTTCGTCCGGAAGAGCAGTAAGAAGAGGGTAATAGGCTCTTTGAGCCACTGCATCATGAGTACATAGTAAACCCTACAAAAATATTAAGGAAGTCTTAAACAATAATATAGGTGATCCTTTGGATTACATCATTAAATAAATCTGGTAAATAATATTTATTGAATACACTTTGGCTCGGCTATATTTGTTTAAATGACCTAAACACCAGTGGATAAAAAATAAAGTATAATAATATAACAAAAATATCGAAAGCGGATATATAGACCTTTTTAGTTAGAATAGGAAACTGCTGCAAACCCTTTAAAACTCCTCATTCTAAACGTCGAAATTCATTCTTTCCAGTTGGCAATTAACCTGTTAATATTGTTACGTTTTTTTCCGTGGGTTCTGAACGCAATTACAACTTTTATTATTTCAAACTAATTATTAATTAATTAATTATTATTTATTCATTATCACTCTATACAATTAAAGATACTCTACTCTTATAACTTTACCTCTATTAGATCTTTACAGTTCAACACTCAATGATTAACTAACTGCTACTCGCCGCTATCCGCTATTTATATACAGTCTAAAATCTATCACGAATACTCGGGAAGAAGCTAGGCCACTCTATATGATTTTCGACCAGGGCATCTAGAGAATTCCACCGTTCGTGAATCTTCCCGGCCGGCGATGACTCATACGTAGACGCGGCAAGGCCCGTTCTATAGGGTAGCACAAAAACATTCGGATGGTTGTTAGCCGTGACATTGCCTCCCTCTTAAACCTGATCGTCTCGATCAGCTACTTCATATCCGTGATATGCTTTCAGCATGTCGAGGTGGACAACTTTCAGTTTGCTTCTGGGGCTACGTTGAATTCTATACACTACGTCATTATTTCTTTTGATGACTGTATAGGGCCCTTCGCATACTGGCGGTAGCTTGGGAGATCTTCCTTTCTTCCTTTGCGGATTATATAACCAGACTTTATCGTTCATCTGAAATCCCATAGAGTTATCTTGGAGATCATTTCGAGCCTTCATTCGGTCACTGGCGAGACGTTCAAACGGTAGTCACACATCATTCTGTTTCATCTTCCCACTAGATCTTGCCTGGGGTCCTTGACTTGAGGCACAGGTTGAACACTGCCGGCACCATGATTTCACATCCTGGCAGTAGTTGACCCAGTAAAATCTGTCGCGGATCTTGTCAATGGTTCTGTTAACCCAAACTAACCCAAACTTTCCATTATGTACTTCTTCCAGGACTTCCTTGGTACCACTAACTACGTCTTCACTACTTTTCCATCGGCGCTTTCCCAGGCTCGTTTAAGGAGTCCATTTTCAACTACCAGGGAGTCCCAATTAGCCTACAGAGATTTAAAAGTAGATCCCTTAGTTGAAATATCGGTCCAGCTTGGTCTTGGTTGACGTTCTTCTTTAGCTTTTAGCAGTAGTGCTATTTCACTATCCTCAAGCTGATCTTTCTTTAGTTGCTCTGTGGTCCACTGCTGATCAACTTTAAACTTGGTTTGAATAATGGGAGTGATTCTTTCTCGTTGGTCTATTCTTTGGCAATGTTTATAATTATCCTCGCATGACCTTATGGATAAAGCATCTGTATTATTATGCCATCTTCCTTCCTTGTGCTTAGCCTTAAAGTTATATTGTTTTAACCCTTCCTGACTTAACTTTAAACTGCTAGCGCCTCTAGATGGCGATGTAGACTGTAGTTGTACTCGACAGTCTCTCTTGAAATGCCCAGTCCTGCCACATATATAGCACTGATTTGAAACATTTCGGTTACGTGACCTATCTTCTAGTAGCTCCCGGAATCTTTGTACTTGACAGTCTCTTTTGAAATGCCCAGTCATGCCACATATATATAGCACTAATTTAAAACATTTCGGTTACGTGGCCTACCTTCTAGTGGCTCCCGGAATCTTTGTACTCGACAGTCCCTTTTGAAGTGTCCAGTCTTGCCACATCTAAAGCACTGATCTATAGCATTTCGGTTACATGGTCTAACTTTTAGTGGCTCCCGGAATATCTGTACTCAACAGTCCCTTTTGAAATGTTCAGTCTTGCCACATCTATAGCAGTGATTTATAGCATTACGGTTATATGGCCTAACTTTTAGTAGCTCCCGGAATCTTCCCCTGGCCTGAAGAACTTCTGTTAATTTCTTCAAAATTTCACCCATCTCAGTTAAATCACAGCTGTTTGCCGGCTTTTCTTCCTGGATGGATACGGCCCTGATTTTTTACTTAGAGATATTACAGGCCGCCTCGATTTCTAGAGCCCTACTCAAAGCTTCACTGCTGTTATCAAATTTGGCTAGACGTAGCATTTTCTGAGTTTCTGGACCTCTGATACCATCCACGAAATATAGGGCAGGAAGTTCCTCTTGAAATACCTGTTGTTCCCGGGTACGCCAATTGAATGAGACCTCTAACGTCTGCCTCAAATTCTTGCAGGTTTTCACCAGGTTTCTGATGTCGAGACTTTACTTTTGCCTGATAGAGTTGCCTTCTAAGTTGGTCGCCAAATCGTCTCTCCAGGGCAGCTACAAGTATGTCATATGTCCCTTGTTGGCTGATGGGAATGCTCTGTAGTAGTTCCAGGGCATATCCACGCGCTACCACTAATGACGTAGCCATTTCTTCGTTACTCCAATCGTTGGCAACACCAGCGGCTTCAAATTGTCTTTTGTACGTTGTCCAGGATGTTCGACCGTCATACGCTGGAGGTCTGATATGCTGTCCTGTAGCGAATACCCTCTCGTTGGGTCCTTGATTTTTTAGTCTGGTAACTTCTGCTTGTAAATACTTCATTTCTTCCTGTACGTTTCGTGCTCCTTTTTGTGCATTTCCAACTTCTTCTTGTATATTGTTTACTTCCTTTTAAAATTTATCATTTTGTCCGTCCAATATTTTCTGTAATTTTCCTTGCTCACCTACAATTGCATCCAGTATCCATAACCTGGTCCTGTTCTGCTTGCCTTCTACGTTCATTCTGTTCCCGTTCCGCTTGCCTTTTACCTTCTTGATCTTGAAACATTTTCTGAAGCAGGTCGTGTTCTATTTGCTTTTTATCTTCTTGATCTTGAAACATTTTCTGAAGCCGATCCTGTTCTGCTTGCCTTTCAGAAATTAGATTTTTCGTGAAATCTGCCAACATTTTATTTATTTGGTCCATTTCTGCCGTTTGTTGCTGCCAATGGTTGTCTAGGGTCAACACATAGAATGTTATAAAATGTTCACGGATCCACCAGTCAAAACGGCCTCGTTGACGTACTTGTACCCTCTTCTCTTCTCGAAGAACACTTCCCAAGTCTCGTCTCTTCACAATGCGACTTCTGACACCAAATGTTAGGTTTTTCCCGTGGGTTCTGAACGCAATTACAACTTTTACTATTTCAAACTAATACTCTCTTTATCACTCTATACAATTAAAGGCACTAAGCTACTCTTAACTTTACAACTACTAGATCTTTACAGTTCAACACTCAATGATTAACTAACTGTAACTCGCCGCTATCCGCTATTTATATTAAATCTAAAATCTATCACCAATACACGGGAAAAAGTGAGGCCGCTCTATATGATTCTCGACCAGGGCATCTAGAGAATTTCACAATTCCTGAATCTTCGCGGCCAGCGATGACTCATCATAGACGCGGCAAGGCTAGTTCTATAGGGTAGCACAAAAACATTCGGATGGTTGCTAGCCGTGACAATATTATTGTTTTTTTTATTATTGAGAAAAATAGCCAAATACATCAGTCGTTATTCAACCACAACTGCAATAACAACACTGTCCTAGATCCCCTACTCCCTCGTCGTTATTTAGGGCACGCATAATTTTTAAAATTTAGCAAAGTCGACTTTTTTTTTTTATTTTAAAAATTTGAATCTGGAAATTCTTTGCCTGGATGCATTTCCTATGTTTGTTTAAATAATAAACTGTTTATTTTCATATAAACATCTACCTTTTTATAAAAATATACGATACGATTATTTTTAGGGTATGGACCAGACTTTTTTTTATATGTCTTTGATATGGACTAATTTCCTCTCGACGGGAAAAATCACAAGATATAATGAGAACTTGAAAAGGATGGTCTTGATATGGAATGTATACCTGCGTCCGAAAAGGGGTCAAAGATATTAGTAGTTGGAAAGCTTCATTTTCCCCGTGATATAAATATTTGTGCTGTGCGCAGTAATGGTTGAAAAAGTAAAAGTTTCAATTAAAACTCGTTGAAACCTGTTGGATTGATTGCCCATTATGGTGCTGTAGTCAGTTATGAAAAATATGTCCGTTTTAGTAGGCGCTATTAAATCATTAACGGACGCACGAGAAAATTTGGATAATAAGCAGTCAGCTCAGATGTTAATTACCAGCAGTTTTCTTTCTTCTGCTACTTATCACTTTGGATCACTTTTAGAGGAAGTGAACCAAACGCAAATGTATCTGCTGGCCTGGCATATTTGATAAAAATAGGCATCCAAAATGTGTGAATATATGGATCTTTCCATTTCAAAGGGGGTTTGAAGAAAAATAGATGTCAGGGGAGAAAGACCAAGATATTGGGCTTGATAATAGAAGAACGTATACGTTCATTGTTAAAATATTTAGATCGTTTTCATTAGGAAATTAACAAGTATTCTAATGTAATGGAGACATTATTGCACATTTTCGCTGTCATCCACCATCACCATCATCTTCATGATATTGCACCATCGCCGGCAGAGATGTATGATGAATGTACTGAAGAAGGCATTGTAAGGAATATTTTAAGAGTAAGGTGGCATTTAAATGCCGCTAATAATAATCAAATGGTTTTGAAGCCATGGTCTTGTTTGGACTTTTTAAAATTCATTGTAAATGTGATTCAAAATTATTTCTAGCTCTAAAGTTATTAGTTACAATATGTGTTGTTACAATATGTGTTTCCAAAGCCATTTGTGAAAGCAGTATTTGGAAATTAAAATTAATTAAAAAATACATGCACTCCACTATCGGTTAGGAAAAGTTGACAAATTTCGCGTTGCTTTCAAATGAATTTAAACAAAAAAAATATTTGTTGACTAATATGCATGCAATGCTCAAAGCAAGATTTCTTTTTAGATTAAATTTGTTTTTTATCTTATGAACAAGGGCGGCGATTCCAGTGAGGCCTGCAATTTCCGTCCTATCTCCTTGTTGTTAACCTTATTAAAATATGCAAAAAAGAGAATGTGGAATTATTTGCAGCTTCATACAAAATCAGTATGGATTTCAGAATTCCCTGGGAACTCACGACGTAAATATTAATATTTATTTATTTGGGAAGTCACCTCCGAGGCGGTGCCAGCGATATTGTGTGTGCACCACGGAATACTGCTCCCGAACCTCGGACGTAACAAGTTTAGGGGCCCTGTTCTGTTTTGGTTTGATTCACATCTCGTGGCGACTCTATGAGAAGGTACGTACATCGAGAGGATGACCTAGCAAGGGTGATTTTACGACACATCGATTTTGTGAAAAAACGTATTTTTTTGATGGGACTGCTAGCAATATATACAGAAATTCAACAGAAGCAGAATAAATAAGGTTTTTATTATGAATCACCATAAAAAACAAAAAAAACAAAATTGAACTAAAAACTGCAGCACAAAAATATTTTTATTTATATCTTAAATCCACCCTTCCATTTGTCATGCCAGCAAACACTTCAATTATTATTATATATTTTTTTATTTTCTAAAATATGGTAATTTTCTAAAATATACTTTACATAACTCATTATTATTATTAAATATCTTCTAAAATAAGAAATACTAACTGCCTAATTCTTGCATTATCCGACACGCGACGCGCCTTCTGTTTTAAAAAACACGAACTGCAATGTCATACGTTGTCATAGCAACCAGTGCAACAACCACTAACCACAACTTTATTCGCAATCTAATTGGTTATTCAGCATTGCCACGTTTCGCGCACCCAGCTATTGTTTTTAAATCGAGACAGTGCATGACGCATGACCCACCAATTAGATTATAATATGAACTTTCGCGAAGGTCTCCAAAATTATCCTCCACACAAACGCACAGCACGATTTACCATGCATTATTTGAATATCACCTCAAATGTGGTATTCGGTATTGTATTATTTAAGAGAAGGCTGTTTACGTCATGGCAAATGCAAATTAAAGAGAATTGTGTAGACCCCTACTTTGTTTTGCAAAAAAATAACTCTTTGCTATTTGTTTGTTTCTGAACATGCTAGACTTACTTATGAAAAACGGCACTCCTTGCGCGGACAATCCTCGGCATGAAACGCAGCGAGCTCTCAATTTGCCTTTGTCCATACCGACTAGTATCCTAAGAAATCGCTAATCTATTAGTGCAAACGAAAAATTTAATATCCTTTACCTAGACGAATCAGAACCGCCATGAAATTCTTTAGAAGATCTCTAAATAAACTATTGGTTGACAAAGCATATTATGGTTTAAATAAATAGTACGCAGCATCGCCTGTTCGGAATTTGATGTTTTCATCTGTATGTGTTTTTTGAGTTAGGTTTGGTCTTGGCTATACTTGGACACTGTCTTTATTTTGTATTTTTTGGCTTCAGACTATATTACAGATTGTAATTTATCTTTAAAAATAACTGCGAATATATTGATGGATGAACCGGAAAAACGTCCTCTGTAAGAACCGAAATTGAGCCGAAAATGACTTGGACCCTTCCCAATGCATTCCCACGTCCATAATCAATATTTGGCCTGTTTTATACATTGTATGATCGGGGATCTTAAGGAGTCAGTTGGCCTGCCGATATCGCCTCTCAACCTCCACAGCGTGGCTGCTTTCGAGCAAGACTGACGGCTACACGACCATGTGGTCGTGCCTTTTAATTCTGGGGAATCAGGATATAGGGCAGCGCTATAGCATGGCTTAAAGATTCAACTCTACAGCAGCCCGCCCTGCATCCCCTCTCTCCAGGAGGATTGGATGTAATTCCGCGAGTGGAAAGGAATATCTGCTTGCAGAAGGGAGGTGGCCTAGTAATCCTGTTATAACGCATATTTAACTTCATTTGATATTCCATAATTTTTATTTCATTTTCCCTTTTTAAAAATCCAGGAATAGCAACAAAAAACTGAACAAAATAAACTTTTTTTGGTAAAATGGCGAACTATGCTAATTATCCAAACTTGAGTAAATGTTAATACCCAAACGAAATTACGTCTGCTGAGTTATCTTTTTCAATAATCCAATGTCGATGTCGCCTGAATTTCCTTGTGATGTTACACATTAGCCGCTCTGGAGCTCACATAATTTTAAAATTTGTAATTTCAAATCTGGATAAGATTTAAAACTCTCTTTACTTTACCAGACGAAAGGCAGTAATATCAACGTTTAGCAAATTTTTAAATGAATACATTGAAAACTCTTCAAAAAATAGCACTATCCAATTAAAAGTGTAAATTGTTTTAAATACACTTGTTTTGACATATTTGATTAAGTATCAACGATTGAGGCGTTTTAACGTTTGTCAAAGCAACGCGCGTCCGGAAGTATCGACAAAGTACAATGTTCTACAAATTCTGTGATTAGAATTATGCATAGTCATATTATTCAGTCACAAGTATATTTTATGCGACTTGGTTTATAATCGGTTAATTTTACGCTATACTAGACCACCATTAAGTGGCCCACCCCCTGTCATGATAATCATTTTATCGGCTGTTCGACACGCAAATTTATAACCTACACAAACGCAGACAAATTGACATGACATACTGAATCAATTTAAGACGTGCTGCCCGTTCGATCTGACGTCACGAATAATGACGCAACAGTGCATGCTCGTGACACAGACACAACTTACCAAACAATCAGCTATCCAACTCTTAGGCCGCCATTTTGGTTTAAAGCCTATCAAATTCGACAGTGTTGGCTCGTCGCTCGTGGTCGTGTCAGATGAGTTGTTTGTGTTAACCAATGTCGTAGTTACAGTTTATATATATTTTCTAGTTACAGTAATTAACAGTTATGTACGTTCTTGAACAAGTTACTAAAATAGTTTGCTGTTAGTTTATATTACTTATTATATGGTTAGTCTGTGTTACTTATACATTGTACATATGCTTATATCTGTGCTTATATATAATAGAAATGGATCTACCGAGAGGTGGACACGTTTGTGCCGCTAAAAACTGCAGTGCGAAAACATATACATCTAAAAAGAAAATAGGATTTTTTAGATTTCCTAAAGATGCCATTAAAAATAATGTACTTTTGTAGCCTAGTAATATTTTGTTCATTAATGTAAGTATAGCTGTTTTAATGGAATGTAAGTAAGTTTGAATGTAGTCCTTACTATGATATTGTTTATCCTAAAATGAAGATTATGTTACAAATTACCTTAAACAAATTAATTGTTTTATTAGTTATTTGTGTTTTTAGAGCGTAAAGTAACGGAATGCCGCTTGAGAAAGAATGTTACCGCGCGACGCGTAGAAGAGCGCGTTAACCTTTCGAAAATGACAATCTGACGTTGCGCTCGAAAAATACACAGAACTTTTTCTACAGCCGCATTTTAAAAAATTAAATGCACATTTTTCTCTATACTTATTCTGAAATTTGCAAATGACTGTCATTTTTTATTATATTCGGGCATATTTAGAGCAGGAGTGCCAGCAACAACTGTAACAAACGCACGACTGTCATTTATTTACTTTTGGTTGCCATGACTATTCATAGCACACTCGACGGAAAAAGTGAGAATTTTCTTTTCCATGTACGCTCTAAAGCGTAAAATAAGGATGCGGCGGCATTCGTCGATTTTGCGATTTCATTTGAATTTAGCAATTAGTTATTTTGCGCACGGCTGCAAGAAAACAATTAGAATTATTGTATAGGGTGGCCCGTTTAAAAGGGGCCTATACCTTATCTCGAAAACTACGGGGGTTGCAAAAGATATTTAAAAAGAAAAGTTGTTCCTAGTAAAATGATCTTTATTTTTTTTAATCGTCACTTTTTTATATACAGGCTGGTCAAAAAAAGTTATATATTTTTAATGAAACACCCTATATTTGATTACATTTTTGGATTCTATTTAAAAGCATATTGATGTATGATGTTCTACCTCTGGAGTTAATACTTTCATAGCTATAAACAGTTGAAAATCGGTACTTTCGCTACTTTTCACCCTGGTAGCAAGAAGGAAGACCATTAGAGATGGAATAAAATCAATTCCAAGTTATTATCTTAACTATTCCAGAGCTATCTGACGGTTAAATAGATGCGAGGAAATCCTCACACGCCAAACTTGCATGGCATATTCAAAAGCACATCAAGATTTGGATGACATCTCCCTTTATATATATTTTTTCATGCATATGAAAAGGCTTCCAAAGATATATACGGAAATCTGAAGAATCCCCACGATGACTTTGTTGCTTTTATAGCAAAAATTTAATCTATTTTTCAAAAAAATGTTGAACAATTCGTTGTCCTGCCAACTATTTGCCAAAAGTATTTCTCAAACAGTTCAATTTAGCCACAAGTATTAATAAACATAAACTTATTATATGGAAAGCTCAATAATTATTATACTTTTTTATTTTTAAATAGATATTTGATAACACACTTACCTATTTTATACCTAAAATAGTTATTTTTGCAAAATAAATAATTTTTTCTATGATATCAGTGGTATATATTTCCTTTTTTCCCGCTTGAGACCATATCTTATAAAAAAAAACTAAGTATAAGTACCGGGTCTTCCCGTATAATTGCACACCCCTTTAAAATCTTTATTTTTATAGATAGAAAAAAATAGTTTATATGAAAGTTGCAGGATTTTTCATGAAGATTTTCATGGTGTAAGAAAGAAAAACAAATGATGATCGGAAAATTAACAAATCACTATCAACTTCGTTATTTTAAATCGAACACCCTGTATATGATTGAAAATTCAAATTCTGCTAATCTCCTCTTTTCAAATATATATAACTTATCTATGTTCGGATAAACGAGTTGCAAGTTATTTGAATTTAAAATTTGTACTTATAAGCCATTCGAAACATTTCGAATTAGTGTAGTTAGCCATGGATACAACCCAAAGTTTGGGAAAGTTAAGTCGCGTTAGCCATGGTTCGTCTTGGAAACCAAACAAAAATTGACTTCTGTCAAATACTTTTTTTTACTACTAACATGATAAATCACCATTATTTACTCCATTCCTC